>ARYC01018574.1:0-81265 GCA_000711775.1 Oxytricha trifallax
TATAACAGCAAGCGCTTGTGGGTGAGTCGACTGCTATCTTAGTTATTAAGTGAGGATGCAGTAATTATATCAATTGATGAAAGTAATTTCAGATCCGACTACTTGCCTCCTAAATAGTGGGCATTAAATCAAAAAAGCATTCTTGGCAAGAGGAAGAATGATGAGTGTAAATTCATTGCAAGTTAAAAGTATAGTAAAGTCATCGCGGGCGATTAGGAGCTGCAGTATGGAGAGATGCTACTTGGCAAGCAGCAGAATCATGAATATTTCTAGTAATCACCAAATGAAATGAATGCAGTTCCATTCATAAGAGCAAGCAATTTGCCTGCTTAAAATACTTCTAAAGGCATTAATATTTAAGCTACTGCTAAGGATTAGTAATCACCCAAAAATCATTCACTATTGCAGAGCAGAGCAAAGTCGATTTCAAAACCCCACTCTAGTAATAGTAGTTTGACTAAATTTGCAAAGCAATCTAATTTCAATAAATCAGCGAAATCATCAAGCAGCTCAAAAGTAAGCGATTCGATTGTAATTTTGATTGAATGATTTATAGAAGCAAGTAATTTTGCAAACTCCACCTCGCTAGTATCTGAAAGCAAAGCAGAAGCAGAATGAAAATTTATCTCCTTCGAAGTTAGACAGTCCTCAAAACTAATCGAGTACTTTGAAGAAATTCAGAAATTTGAAGTTGCAGAGCACTGCAAAGAAAGTCACTTCAGATGATGAATAAATAAAAAGAATTCATTCTGGGCTCACGCCATTGATTGACAAAGTTTAAAAATTAAGATTGCAATCGACTTTGAAAAAATCAAGCAGTTCATTGACAGGCTAGAGAAAGAGAGAAGTAAATCAACTGACTCCAAGAAAACTATCATTGTCTGTTTTGAGCAGCTCGAATATAGATGAGAGTAAGTATACAAGTTTCAATTTGGAAGTTGTGGAAGATGCAATAGGATGGTATATTGTCGAAGAGATCTGTGATCGGTTGAGTCAACCTATACTTTCAGTATTAGTATGAATCACTACTCAACTCTGTTGCTCATTAGAATGAAGGAGACGTGAGTCATTAGATGAATTCTTGGAATAATGCAATAACTTAAACTATTCAAAAGAAGATACCCTGAAGATATCTCTTGGATTGCATGGTTCCACTCTAAGGTTGTATGATTCCACCCCAAGGTTGTATGGTTCCAGATTGCATGAATCCATGTTTTATGGATCCAAGTTGTATGAGTCCAAGTTGTATGGACCCGCTCGCATATTGCATAGCTCCATATTTAGGTTTTATAAATCCAACTATTGCAAACTGAGTATGACTCTATCCAACCAATCTTATAATAAGCAGACTTCCATCCAACTTCTCATTTGGCAGTTGAACTATTGTTGCCAAAGCTAATCAACTTTACTTATAGATGACATTTCTCAAACTCATAGTCAACTCGAAGAATCCAAGGAGTATGATAAACCTCACTCAATGATGAGAGATTAATAGAAGCTAGACCTCACTTATAAGCAAATCTCTTAGCATCGACAGGAGATGCTATCCAATTTAGGCGATTATGGATAGAAAGCAAGGCAGTTGTCGATTGCAAAGCAAACTGTGAAAAGATAGTAATATTCAATGAGTTTGATAGCTGCGATCGCAGTTGACAGAGTGGTCTCCACTTAAATAATTGAGGGAGGTTTTGATTCAGTGCTGTGTGAGAACTTTATATATCAGACGCTGAGAAGTATAAGAACTGACAAAGATTTGTGCAATAAGAAGGTGGTGCTCTTGATGGATAATTCTATCATACACAAATATTCAGAAATGCTTGCGACTGCTCGTCGCTTCAAAGTCAACGTTCTTTTCAATGCAGAATACTTACCCTGGCTCAACCCAATCGAATAGTTGTTTGCGCACATTAAGAAGAACCTCAAACAGCAGAACATTAATAGCAAGTAAGCATATTGTGATTTAAAATTTATAGAGTGCAGCTGGTCAAGCGCATCCAAGAGATTATCAAGAATATGAGTGAAGATGATGTTAGAGGACTCTGGGCATTCAGCATAAAAAAGTGGATACATACTATGAGGTATGGCTTTGTTTGAGATTCTACTCAAAACTTAGAATTGCACCTCAAAATTAAAATTCTATAAGTGCATATAATTCATGCATCATCTATACAACTGCAACTACTATTACTGCTGCTATTACTACTGCTACTACTACTGTCCTTAAAATTAATGCATAAATTTATTGGGATCCCTCGAATTCGCAGTTTCAAAAGTCTTCTCAGATATATATGAATTCTTGACAAGTATCATCCAATTCTACATGACTACACTCTGAATTGAAATTTTCTATCACCCCAAAGTGAAATCCAGAGGAGTTGAGCAACTTTGGCTATAGTTCTACTAAACTCGCTTTAAATACAACTTTTCCAAGAATTGCATAATTATGCGAGAGAGGAGATAAACTAAGCATCAGACTTTTCGAATTCTTGAGAATGCAGTGATAATCTAGCAAATTTCCAACTTCTGCTCAATTGTTTTGATCAGCATCCTTTTATAGACAGTTCTGAAATCAAGAACTCTAAAACCTCGCAATTTTTGACAGCAAAGACCAATATCAGAGATTTTCAAGATTTTTGACCTCTCTGCTCAAAATGGGATTTTGGTCACCATAATTTTGCAAAAAGAGACTAAAAATGCAAAATTCATTCTAATGGCCTTGATTTTTCAAAAATTTGACCAACCTTCCCTAAAATGGTCTTTGCAACAACAAATCTCAATTTTGACCACTAATTTTAACAATTTGGCTGTATCAATGCATTTTGACCACTTTGTGACCATTCTACAAATATATGACAGACATAAATAAAGGCATATCAATCTTAGTCAAAAACAGGATATTTGGCCATTTTAGCAATAAATCTCCACTTTGGTCATTTAAGAGAATATACTCAGAACAAATGTCGAATTTGACAAAAAATGTATGTAATAATGACCACTTTGTAATAAAAACTAGCAATTTGACCAATTTTCGCAAATAAGACTAACCACACATTATATCAGCAGTAAATAATAATATAATTAGTTTTGTATTTTAATTTTCACAATTCCCCGATTCGAATGTATTTTATCAATAATGTTTTTATAAATGGATTTTTAAATGATTTTTTTTAAAAAATGATTCCGCGCATTGTCAATTTATTTTTTCTTATTGTGAAGATTCCCTTAAATTCATTATTTTCTTTTCTCTTTATTATAGGTATACTTTTTACTTGTTCCATCTGCATAATATGGATTAAATTTTGGCTTATAATAATATGAAAGATAATATTATAATTTATACAATAAAATTAATGTCTCAAATATTTATTTTATACTGTTTATGCTTTATGCATTCTATTCTGATCACTTTGCTAATCAGTTTACCTCATTAAATTGTAAGGAAGAACTTGCTTAATTTTAAAACAAAGCTTTAATTTTCAGGATAATTTTTAGTTTAAGGCTTCAATAATTAATCATATTATATAAATTAACTGAAGTAATATATTAATTATTTAATTGTATTTTATACATGTAACAATTATTTATTTATCTGTCGTGTATATTTAATTAATTGCTTAGTATTTGTAAGATAGTTTTTATTATTGATAATAACTTAAAATAATATGTTAATTTTGTAATTGAAGTTTATTGCAGCTGCATCATCCTCAGTAGCTAAACTTTTAATTTCTTTTTACTGATTTAACGAAAATTAATAATAAACTTTAATTTTTTTATGAGAATCTTTTAAAGTTTAATTATTCTGTTTCACTCAATATCACATGTGAGATATAAACTAAAAATAGTAGGAGTCTATTCTTAACTTATTTAATGGCATTACTTTATTTTAATGTTTAGTATATGTATAAAAGATTGTGAAAATTGGTTCATTAGAAATTGAAAATACATTTACTTCATTGATGTTAAATATTTTATTGATGATGATTGATGATTATAAGCAAATTAAAGAAGACCTTATATTATGGGCGATATTCAAATAAATTATTGATATGAATTTCAATATTTTATTTTAACAAAATGTGATTAAATAACTTGTCTCACTAATCTGATTAAAGCTTTTTAATATGTATGTTTATATATATATTTATATTCATGTTTCTTGGTTCTCGGCTATCAACTATTTGTTATAATTCCTTGTCTCCTCTGAAATAATCATCATCTTATTAAAAATGCTCTTTTTCATTGTCTTGAAGCTGAAGTGCTTGCTGCTTATTTTATATCAGTAGACGAAGAATGTGTTAAAAACATTTAAATTTGAGTTCCATTTAATAGGTATCTGTTTATTGGGAGATCAAGACTGTTTTAGGTTTCTTTTAGACATCATCTCTGCTCTTCTCCTTTTAATATCTTGTTTTAGGTTTGAAAGATAACTTGTCGTTATCAATAGAGAGATTCTAAAGGAATCATGGGTGGGAATTGTTTAAGTCTGGCATTATGTACATTTGCCATTATTTTCTTTCTTGGAAACCAATCTAGACATTAGCTTATTTTGACTTTCAGTTTTATAATATAAATGACAGTAAGAGAGGAATGGGGGCAGCTTAAGGGATCACTCAATTCAGCTGGAGATATCTCAGTAAAAGTGAAATGTTCGATATCAAACATTTACTCAGGTAGCCGAGATAAAACAGCATCAAGGATTTATAAAAAGATCCCTCGCCATATTACCTAAATTCCTTTTTGCATACCATTCTTAGCTGCATTATAGTTGATATTTTAGTAAGCAGGGTTCTTCTAAGGCTGAGGCCATTCCTTTGAAGAAAAGCACTCTTTCATCTATCCAATATAGAAGGTGTTTGGATTGAATCTCTACTGGTCGATTAGATATTGATATAGTTCCAAAGATTAACTATGAAGAGACACTATATTCCTGATCCAATCTGAAGAATACTCTAACTTCGCCCCATTTCTCTTGCACTTCAGATCTTCAATTTGACTTCATCGCACCAAAGGCAACAGGCTTAAATGCTAAGAGAGTCTAAGTAGATCAATCTTAGTGTATTTCAAAGTTTCTGTCTTCTGTCATTATTACTTAGCAGATCTATGCTTCTTTATTAGAAGTATCAACACTAATTAAATTTGCAAATCTTAATCCTCTGATTCTCAATGATCTAAGGGTCACATGACCTACACAAACCATAATTTTAAAACTGCCCATAAATATTCAAGTTTTTTTCATCTCGCTAAAGACGGTCTCATAATTGTTGGTTTATCCAGAGCTTCTGTGCTCTATGAAGACCGTGTAGAAAACTTTTGTCTAATCGTGTTAAATTAAATTTCAAATATTCCTATGCCTCAGCTTTATTCTTTACATACTCTGTTGCTTGTTATCTGTTTGGTCCTGAAAACAAGAGATTTTCAATAGAAGTTTAAGTTCAAGCTTTACTCACTTTTGCAATACTTGGGAAAAATTTCAATTATTTTATAATTTAGCATGCTTGTATTTATATTAATATTAGAAAATAAGTCCAGAGAATTCATTTAAATAATCATTTTATTTATTATCATTTCCATTTCTTTATAAGTAAATGATAATATATTTTATAAATATTTAAAGTATATTTTTGGTTGATAATATAATAAAATGCAAATATTTATCCTACTTTCTGGTTTTCAAAGTCATTATAATAACTAAATAGAGATATGATTTGTTAAATCATATTAATATGAATAAATTAAAAATAGAAAAAAAAGATGCGAATTATATGACAAAATTTATGATTATTTGATTAAAGTTTAATTTATAGTTAATTAAATAAAATTCAATTAAGTATAGTAAATACTTTAATATGTAAAATAGTTAGTTAGTTAATCACTTAGGTAAGTCTGAAAAATAAAATAAAAAACTTTTGGAAACTTATAGCGTGTGAAATCAAAGTAATTCCTTACTTCTCCTGATGCTCCTCTTCTCTAGTGCACTTTGATTCTTCTGGTTCTTCCTCCTTCCCCTTTGAGCTCTCCTCCTCTTTACTTCCCGTCTCTGAAGGTTACATCTAGTGATTTCTTTAATTCCCGGTTCTTGAACACTAGCTTTGATCATCTCCTGTACCTCCTTAGTGTCCTTCTTCCCCTAGGAATTTTGCCTCTAGTGTTGAATCTTTGACCCGTCATTTGCTAGGTACCATTCTGCTTTTGCCAGGTCCTCATCTACATCGCTGAACTCTCCTCCTTACCTATTATCTTCTCTCTCTAGTTCAAATTGTGCTGCGTTCTTCAGAACTAGATCGTCCCATACATCGATTTGTGAGTGCTAGTTCATCATCACCTTATCTAGATCTTTGTCCACGAATTGCCAAAGTGCGTGGGATTCGTTTCTGGTATTCCTCATTCCATCCTAGAGTTTCTTGGTCCTGCTTCTATCTCTATGGTTAAATCTTATCTCATTCACCTTTTCCCAGAACTTTCTCTTTTCTTGCTTATCGCCTCTTCTGTTGGTATCCCAGTTCTAGTTGCCGCTACTCTTTTGATGGTGGTGATCTCTGAATCTTTAGTAGTTCATTTATCTTTTTTTTTTCCTTTAATTATTATTAATTCTGATTAATTCTCTCTAATTAATTAATTGATTTTAATTACTTTTTTTTCTTGATTTCACTTGCTTTAATTTCCTCAATTTTCAAATTATCCTTTGAATTGGATATTTAGCCCATCTCAGTTATCCTAATTATTTTGTAAATCGAGCTGAATCTTTGTCTTCTTGATGTAAGTTACCCTGAAAAGTTTCCTAACTTTCTGATTATACTCTTGAAGCTCAAGATTTCTGAATATTTGTTCGAGCCATATCATTTTAGATAGTATTTCAATCTGAGTCTTCTCGTTCATGTCCACTAATTTGGTTTCTTTGATTATGTTTGAGAATCTTTTAGGATCCCCTGCTTAATTTATTAAGTTACAGTTTCTCATATGATTTCTGTCCAAAAAGGTTTTATGTACATTGCAATAGTGACTTATTCCGTAGCTCACTGTAGTTCTACCTTGACTTACTGCCGTCATTGTGTCCATAACATTTCTTGTGATGAATATCTTTTTGTTTTTTGTAGTTTATTGATGTTTTGCTAAACTTGTCTTTTGCCACTATTCACAACCCAATATTCTCCTAAGTTGTGTATAAGTTTTTTTAAACTAACTCCTTTATGATATCAGTTGTATTACTCTCTTTGGGCTAAGTTACGTTCCTTAATAATCTATTGGGTATATCTCTGGGCGTCTTGGATGCAAGTCTTTTCAATTAATTTTCCATTTTTTCTATTTCTTCTATCTTCAGGTATTTGGCTGCTATTAAGGGTGTATTTGTAAATCATCAGAGACCTTATTTATGCTAAATTATTGTATCGCAAATCGTGGGGGTGTTGGATTTTCCAAGTCTTTAGTAAAGTTCAGTTTACTTTTTAGTTCATTCCACGTTCCTTTGAGTTGCTGTTGAGTGTTCAATGATATGTTCATACCCAGATACTTAGCCTCCTGTACTTTCTTTATCCCTTCTATTTCTGTTAATTGTTCAAATTACTTTGAGTCGCTTAAGAACACTGTCTTCTTTGTATTGAGTTTCAGGTCGTGAGTCTTTTTTATCTCTTTAATGCTACTCAGAATTCTCTTGAACTGTTGCTGGTCATTAATGTTGATGAGTATGTCATCCGCAAATGCTATAAGTTTACCTTACTTTATCAATAAGAATAGATAATGTTATGAGTAAAGTGCATCCTGCAGGAAAATGTTGAACAGCATAGGGGAAATTCTGCTTCCTTGCGTTACTCCATTCTGTGCATATATATTCCCCTTCGTATTTAATTCTGCTGTTCGAGTGTAACTCCTCTATTAATTAAGTAGCTTTTTTGTCACTATTTGTCTTGCCCTGTCTCTCAGGATCCACAGTAGTTTGTCTTTCCAGACTGAGTCAAAGGCTTTTTAAATACTACTAATAAATAAGCTTCTCTCTGTTTACTTTTTCTTCTGGAGCTCTTGATGTGTTCTAGTAATCTAATAAGATTTAAATGAGTACTCTTGTTTTCTTTGAACCCACTTTGATAATTACCGGTTTTTAGCAGTTCACTATTCTCGTCTTGTAATTTGTTCAAAATTACTTTTTCAATTATCTTGCTGATATGAGAGTTCACCACTATTTGCCTGGTATTATTCATTTCAGGTAATGAATCCCCAAAGTTTTTGCTCAAAAGGATCAGTCTCCCTTCTTTGAGATATTAAGGAATAGACCCTGAGTTTAGCCATTTTGTAATCTTTTGACTAACTATTTTTCTGATTTTTTTCTGATTTAATTAGCATCTTCCGATCAAATCCATCTGGTCCTATGACTTTTTTAAAATTGCATTCTCTCATGCTACTCTCCGCTTATTCTATAATGCAAAATTTATCATCTCTTTCCTCACACTTCATTGCTTGGTCTCCTCGCCGGTTGTTTTTTAGTGTGAGTCTCTTTAGTCTTTGTACAGTTGGTTGTAAAATCTCATGACCTATTCCTGAGTTTCTTCTCCCAAGTTGACTCTCTCTCCACTTATTGTCAGTCCCTTTATTGGTTCTGATCGTTTATTGCTTTTAGTAAGTCTTTTCACCATGTAGAAGAAACTTTTAACATCTTTTCTTTCTAGACAATATTCCATGTCTCTAATTGCTTCGTTCCAGTAGGACTTCGTTTCACTGAATTAATTGTTTTAATTTTGTCCATTGCCCTTTAAAACCCAATCGGGGGGTTGATTATACCAATTTTTTGTCTTACTGTGCTTCTCTAGCTTTTCTTCAAAGCATTTTTGTATTGGATTATCGAGGTCCTCCTCCGAGAGCTCTCTCAATTCATTTATATAGGTTCTTCAGCATTATTTCCTTATATCTGATAATCTGTAGTTTTTTCTCCTTATCTGATAGTTTGAAGTCCCTCTCCTAATATTTTATCCTTTGTTTTGCTATAATTAGTTTTGTGATATGTTAATCTCAACTGGTCGGTCTCCCAAGTAATTGTTTCCACGTTAGAGAATATTTAGTCTAATTGGTTCCCTTTATTGTGAGTTTCCACTCCTTGAGGAATGGATTCTTAGAGCCCCTCTTTATTTAGTCTCTTACTTAAGTCTTTAATATGGTAATTGAAATCTCCCATCACTATAATTCTCTAGTTCTTGCATTTCGACTTTAACGATTTAATCATGTAGATTAGTCTGTTCTGTAATTCATTGACTTCCTCATTCCAATAAGGTGGGATGTATACTGTAAATATATAGAGGGGAAACCCTTCCATGTTCAAGATGTTCCAAGTCAAGAATTGTCTTAAAGTTTTCACCGTCTTCATAAAGAACCTGCCACCATTTAGCGCTAATACTCCGCCGTTCCTGGCTAATTACGTTTTTGCTATGTTTTTGTTGTTGAATCCAATTATTCTTTACAGTCTTGTCTCTACTAGACCAATAAAATCTGGGTTCTTGCTTTCAAGTTCTCTCATCATTTGGTCTTATTTAAGTTTGGAATTCCATCCCCGTACATTCTGCATGCAAATACTTAGTTCAAATGTCTTTGTCAGCATCTGCCTTTTTTTTACTTATTACCTGTGTCCTGAGTTTGCTCCTTAGACTTTCTGAAAATTTTTCGTTTCTTCTAACCTAGCCCTCCACCTCTCTTAGTGGTTGTAAAAAATGGAGATGGCGGCCATTGTCCAGCGGGATTTTGAACTTGTCTAAGTTTTTTATATTATTGTGTTTGAATTATGTTATTGGGTATTTTTACGAATGATTTTGGACATTTTTTTTTGAATATTCAAAATATTTTATGATTGATTTCTGCTTATCCGAGCTATGCTCTCCACTTTCATTTGAGTATACTGGTTGCTTTCTTCTGGGCTGTGTCTTCTCTTCCATTTTGCCCGCCCTTTTTAATTCTCTCTAATTAATTAATATGTAAAATACTACCTATATATTTAAGAAATGGGTGTTTTTACATAATATCTTTAAATCATTTGAAGTTGCTCTTTGTATAAACAAAAAAATAAAAGCCATCATAGTTACAAGTGGAATAAAGTCATTATTTTTTAACTTTATAAAATTTCCATTTTTAATTCACTCTATTTATATATCATTATAATTAAAAGGTAATGATACATACCTTATCATGGTATAAATCAATTTTAGACTTTTACCAATGTTTATATTTGTATATGAATTTATTAGTATATACTTAATCGACTTTAATTATATATTTTATCTGTTCTTTATGATTTCTCCCATACCAATGGCTATCACATTCATTATTAGCTGTGCATACCTTGTCTATGGCTGGATTTAAGGTAATAATTATTTATCACAGTGTTTCCATATTCTTTTCATTTATTCTTTTCTTGCTTGTTGTTTTGTTCTTTATTGAATGCTTGGCTTCTAATTTTGTTTAATTATTATCTTTTTAGAAAAATTCATATTTATTAATTAAGTAAAATACATAAAAGGTGTAGGTTAAGAATTATTAATATAAGTTAACAGAGATATTTAAATAGATAGGCTTAATTATATATTTATTAATAGTTATAAATCTGGAATTATATCCAGAAATAAACAACACCAGACCCATTGTCATAAACTCACATTTAAGCAAAATTATTGAAAAGGTCATAGTAAACAAAATACAAGACCAGAAGAGCGAAATACTAACAACAGGTAACTTCTAGAATGGATTCAAAGAAAACAAAAGCACGCATATAAACTTGATAAGATTGTTGGAACACATCAAAATGACAAGGAGGAAGAGCAAATGTAGAGAAACTTACCTGTTCGTTGATCTTTAAAAAGCATATGATTCAGTCTGGAAAGACAAATTGATGAGCATTTTACAACAAAGAGTAAAAAACAGACTTTGAAGTCAAAGTGATTAGATTGATTGAGGAACTATACAAAACAACAGTATAACATATGAAGGAGAAAAAATAGATGCACAAAGAGGAGTAGCTCAAAGAAGCAGACTATCGCCTATGTTATTCAATATCTATCTACAAGACGCAATCTTCTCATAACCAGAATTGAAATCATTGATAAGATAAAGCAAACTGCTAGCTTTTGCAGATGACTTACTCATAAACGTAAAAAACAAGCAACAATTGGAGAGAGTAATTTAATGTTTTAGAGAGATTGAAAAATCTCACAATCTAAGACTTAACACAAAAAAAAATGTTTTTGACTGTTTCGAAAGAATTTGTGGGATTAAGTGAGGTTGAGGGAATTCAAAAAGTACAGGAAATCAAATACTTTGGCATGAACATTTGCCTTGACACTAAAACGTTACTAACAAACACATGGGAAGGAATGAAAAACAAACTAAGTTCTACCAAAATCTTATGAAATCAAACAACCCCACAATTTGTGATACTATAATGGTTGCCCAAATAAGATCTTTAGTCATTTACAAATACACACCTCTTGTGGCAACAAGATACATAAAAATAGAGGAAATTGATAAAATAGAGTTACAATTAAAAAGACTGGCTTTCAAAAAAACCCGAGAAACAATAACAACAAAATCTTAAGGAACGTCACTCAACTCAAAGAGAATGGGACAAGGGAAATTATTGAATAACTTGTTTTGAAAAACATGAATAAAGTAAACTTTAACTTGGACAAATTCATTATATCCAAGAAAGCTAAGGACGAAGTACACCAGAGCAAATAAGACTTTGGAAAGAAGAAAAACTGTTTATAACAAACAATGTGATGGATACAATGATGGCAATTGGCCAAGGACGGACGGTAGTCAGCTACTGTATGAGGCATTATTGTAACATCCACAAAACTTTCGTAAACAACCTACATATGAAAAACTGCAACCTCATGAATGGGGGACCCTACTAGGTTTTCATATGTAGTGAGGAATCACAGACTAATTGACCTTGACAGCAAGACCTAAATAGAGTTTATAGCTAATATGATATGGCTAGACACCAGAATTAGAGGACTAGAGGCAAATGGATACTACCAAAAAGTCAAGAAGTTATTCAAAATAACGAATGTCAAAAAACAACAAATAAGAACAGCTGAAATTGATACCCAACCCAAGCGAATGAAGAAGCTGAATATTCAAAATCATAAATGATATGCTTGGAGTATAAATGCAAAGAAATAGAGAATAATAATAAGAATTCTATAATTAATTTTAAATTAAAAAAAGAGAAAATATTGTAGGAATTCATTTGATTTGGTAAATTAATAATTAATTAATAATAAAATAAATTAAAATCATGGCAGTTAACTTTCTGGAAACCCTAGACAATATGGTACTTGTTCGATAGAGAATTCAAAATTAGCTGGACTTTACTATTGGCGGTACCCCTCTATCGCATTTCTGAAGCGAGATAACTCGACTTTAATTTTGGCATTAAATTCAACTAAACAAATCACCCAAAATTAAAGTCGAGTTATCTCGCTTCAGAAATGCGATAGAGGGGTACCGCCAATAGTAAAGTCCAGCTAATTTTGAATTCTCTATCGAACAAGTACCATATTGTCTAGGTTTCCAGAAAGTTAACTGCCATGATTTTAATTTATTTTATTATTAATTAATTATTAATTTACCAAATCAAATGAATTCCTACAATAATAATAATAAACTTAACAAACTAAAGATTGAACTAGATGGAAGAACACAAAAACAATTCTCACATTCGAGGACACTATAAGTGCAAATTCAACAATGGTAAAAGTCAGAGGTACCAGAGAGATCAGTACAAGGGCGAGTTTTGGTAAAAGGTTAAAGAGGTTAGGTACCTCCACAGAGATAGAATCAAAAACCAGGATGCCCTAGGATTCAGAGAGAATAATCATCAAAAAGTTCCGCTAAACAAACGAATGGGGTTCAAGAGTAGACTGAAGATAGGGTAATCTAACCCGAGCAAGAAGATAAACCAACCACAGATGCAGAGAACTGAGTTCAATGTGCACATTCTATAAAAACCATGAAGTTTGTAAAACTTATATTCAATTATATTCAGATTCATACTTTGTTTAATATTGAGTAAAATGATCTTGAGTAATATATGATTAATATAATAATTTTTAATATAATTAGCTTTATTTTTAACAGTCGGCAGTTTTTGAAATGTGCCGACGGTTACTGCGTTTTATATAACTATTCAGTTTAGTTAAAATAATGATACATTAAATGTAATTGCTTTTTTATCAGAATTATGAAGATTAAGGATTCAATTATCCTAATAAATTTCTTAAATCCTTTAGGATCTATAATAATCCTTACAGATTATGTATATCAATATGAATTCTATGTTAAAGAATAATATTCCAGGCAATTATTGTTAATAGCTAAATTTATATAATTTTAACTATACTATAAAGATTAATATACTTCCTTAAGGATAAGTAAAAACTATTAGGAATTTTTAATCCTGAACTTAGTTAACTATAATTGTGATTTGGTAATAGTTTAATTATTAAGTAATAAAATCTTTTGCAAAATTTAAATTTTAGCAGCAACCGTCGGCACTTTTATAAAACTGCCGACGGTTGAGACAATGATCAAATAAAGTTAGTTAAATAAATAATATGCTTAAGAGAATGAAGAGTATATTATTAGAGTTTTAGCTTATATCATCTTTAATTCAAAATTATAATAATTTTTACAATCGTCTTAGTCTTTATAAATTGATGGATCACCATGCATACAAGCTGACCAAATGAAGTTCAAGCACTTAATCGATCTAACAGAAGTTACCTGCTAAGGATTTGACAAGATCATACATGCGAAGAAGGGGTGGTCCCCAATTTCGACTAGACTAGTGACTATTGTATGTTGCCCTAGTACAAGAAACAAGATGGAGAAAGAATTGGTCAGAAGATTCGATGATAGAGAAGAATAGAGAAGAAGAGGAACCAGAGAGTGGGAAATGTGGACAGAGATGCAACAAGAATATTGGAGAACTATAAACGAAGAATGGCATCATGAGGACATTATTCCAGGGAGACACATTCAGGAACATACAATGAAGGTCTGCCCAAAACAGGTAGAGGAAGCTCAAATCAACGAACAGAAGATCACCCATATGATTTTACCGCCAAAAGTCACGAACGACAAGGGAATTCTACAACTGGAGAAATCTATCGCGTCAACAAACTGGAAAAATGACAACAGTAGATTTTGGAGAGATTAGGAAGATATCAAGAGCATCCTAATCCCGGTGAGTTGCCAAAGTAGAATCAAGAATTGTATGAACTTGGTAATTTTGAAAATCACTGAGAACTCTTAAATCATGGAGATGTTTGACTCCAGAAACCAGGTTGGGAGTCTGGCCGTAATTCAAAAGCACCTGAAAGAGTTCAATATTTAAATGAAAGATACAGTTGGGAAGAAGTTCATGGTGAACAAAGTAATGAGCAAGCCTGAGGTCAACTAAGTTAAAGACCCTGTTGACTGCGGGGTGATGTCAATCCTAACTGTATATCACTTAGCGCTGGAGCTAGAAGGGGAACCTGTGTTTTAGATATTCGCGAAGGATTGGGTTAATATACAGAGGTTCTACCTGGCATTTAACTTAGAAGTTGGCCACATGAAACTGGAGATTGGAAAATCAGGAATCACGGTCAATGCTGAGGACACGGAGTCCATCGCTGAAAAGAGAAACGAAAGCATCTGGCAAGTAGTAAATGATGAGAAGTGGGAAAACACGGCTCTCATGAGATCTCAAATCGACAATTGGGATGATCTACTATTGAACAACAACAACAGAATGGAACTTGAAGGGTATCAAGCGAACGAGAATGGACTATTCAGTGAAGTCGAAGAAATTAAGCAGAGGTAGAAAACTACCTTTATTCACAGTAAAGGAAGGAGAGTGGATAGAGTGAGCCAATAAATTGGGAAGCGCTAAACCAAAACTCATCTAGGATGCATAAGAACTCGGGTGGAAACCTACAAATAAAGAAAGAGTCGATGATTCGGAGGATAAGGTGGAGGCCGAGAACCAGCCAAGAGATGTGAAGGAGAAGATCTAGAACAAGAACCTAAATGAGGAGGAGGCAACAGTAGAGGTCAAAGAAAAATGATTCCAAGTTTAGTAATGAATTACATACTTGCATTTTACACTCGGCGCATTTACATTTTGTATTTTAATTACCTACAGTTATTATCTATCTATCTAGATATAAATCTTATATGATTATAATTATATAATCTATCAATTATTTAAAGAGTGAATTCAGTAACAAATTATAAAAAACTTTGTATGTCATCAGCAGTTAAATATCAACGATATATCCTCTTTAATCCTTAACTTTAACTGTTTTTCTCATTTGATATCAGCCAGATTAATATTGTAGTGAAATTAAATAAACAAAAACAATAAATAATAGATATATCATGCAAAACTAATTAAGGTTAAATGATTAATTTAATTGACACCTGGCAACACTTTCATACAAAATGGCATAAGAATCACTTGTAGCAATTGAGATTAATGGGGATAAAAAACACTAGCTATTGCCTCTTTTTAAGCTAACAATAATTAAATTTAAATAATCTAATTTAATGGTTATTAAATCACAATCACTATAACATTTGATATATATATATATATATGGAAGAAACAACTCAAATATAAATGATAAAGCACTAAAAATCATTAATAATGCCATCATAAAACTCATTAAACACCGGACAGCAACGACATGATTCTATGCTAGACAAACCCAGCAAGTAGAAGTAAAGAAATAATACAGGCGAAATGTAAAAACATCGACAAATTCTCATCAAGTTACTTCATCATTAATGAGACATACACCTGAGCACCGAATAAAAAGTTTTAATATATTGTTGTAATTATATATTACATTTTTTGCATAAGGATAATGATTTAAACTTGTCGAGTAAATAAGAAGACAATATTCAAAAGAAATGTATTCTTATATGGAACAAATCAAGGGTAAATGCATCATTGTAGTTATAAACATGTATTTGAAATATTTGACATATATATTATATAGCATTTATGTTTAATATTGTTAGTTATAAGAGTTACTTAAATTAAAATATTATTTACAAATTGAAGAAAATACATGTGAAGTTTAGAAATTTAGTTTCTAATATAATATATAATATTACTATTGTAATGGCACCACCATTCAAATCACCATCACTAGTTTTAAAATTGTTTTAAGAACTAATAATCAAGAGTATAAATTGGAATTTTTACAATTAACACGATGTACTTCCAGTATTTGATTATTAATAAATTAATATAAATAAATATATAAATTAATTTAACCTGAGAATAAATAAAAATAGTGAATACTTAAAATGATATATAAATACTAGTATTGGATTATTATATATATCTATTTAAATATCTCTTCTTTATAGTTAAAACCACAAGAGTAATTTTTGTGAGAACCGTAAGTATGATAAATGTTGAGGTAATATACATCTACTAATATTTACGAAAAAGTCAAAACCCATGAGAGAGATTAGAAAAACCAGTGGAAAGTGGAAAGTGAAAATAAAAAAGAGATTTATTATACTTTAATTTAAACTACTAATCGATTAAATATTTAAAATTAAAAAACACGACAGACTTTTCCGCACTCGATATCTTGACTTAAGCCGGTACAAGATGGGTGAAACTAGGTCCACTCGATAGCCCTTTCAATATTAGGAGTATCCAAGTCGACGGGGCTCAGAACCCACGCCATGGCGAAGTTGCGCTTGATGTACTTTTGTCAGTCTCCTTGTCTTCAAAGGAATCACAACTCTCACTCTTGACAGCTGCATCAGGGAATGCCAAGTCTCTCACGAGAAGAAAGACCAGTCTGGAGATTTCATCGCCTGAGAATAAGCTCCTCTCTTGCGCATAAGCCTTGATAAGTCACGACACCTGGGCGCGGAGATAGAGGAATGGGTATTGAGTGCTATTAGGCAACTGCCGATAAGCAAGCAGAAAGGCATTCAGATGATCGAGTGAGCTGGGAGAGGAGTGCTCGGACATCGGCACAACATCATGAGGGGTCAAGGGCTTACAGATGAGTGGGTTGAGCAGGACCTCTGCATCCTTCGATGGCTTGATACCAAGAGGTGCACTCGGCATTTCTACAGCGCTTGACTAGTTAGATGCCTCCTAATCAGAGCAGATAGGACCCCCTTTTTTGGCAAATAATAAAGATGAAATTTAGTTACATAATTTGAAAACATGGCAGTTATTGCTTTCAAATGGATTATTTTCCAAAATTATTGAAAATCACAAAATCTTTCATTTTTTGTGTTGGGTGTAATAGAACCCCTCTCGCTCTTTTACTTATAAAACTATTTTAATTATAAAAGCTAATATTATGTTTATACTTAATATTTTTAGCAATATATCATTCATTATTAAAATCAGTCCACTCTTATTGTAAAAAGAGCAGTATAAATAATAATTATCTTAATTGCAAGTTAAAGTGTAAGCCTTGAAAATACCTTAAAATGCTGACCTCTCAACATGCCCTCCAAAACTAAATTGCTTCAATAATCGAACACCATTTTCTAAACTCTTTAAAAAAAATGATTCTATAAAGTAATAGTATTCACGTTGCTCAAAAGATTGTGCTATATTAGTTAGCAGCCAATGCCCAAATTACGGTGTAGCAAATCTAACTCCCAAGTAATCAACTTTTAGAAGAGAATTAAGCAAATAAGCAGGCATTCTCTACTTCAATCAAATTAGTAGGAGAATTTACAAATTTATTGCTTGACTGTATTTACAGTTCTTAAATGGTACTCTTTGGATAACGGTATGAATTACAAGCAGTAGAATACATTTGAGATTGACTAAAGCGCAATCACATTCACGTGAAATGGCATGTGTTTAGCTGACTCAAGAGTATTCAAAGCTTAAGTCCATGTTCTGCTCGTCAAATTCTCATCAGCTTCTTTGGGCAGCTCTAAACCAAGCATCCAGCACACATCGCCACTTTTTAAGAGACCTTTGGTGATATTGAAAGAGTCAAGTTATAAAGATGCTTTCTATATTTTTGTCACAAGAAACTATCAGAAAGTAGAATAAAAAGTATTCTTGTTTCTTAAACCCAATCTTAATTTCTAAATAGGCTACTTCAAGTTGCAAATAGCCTTCCTTTGTGTATTTAATTTGTAGAGAGTCATTATTGCTTTTCATTAGAAAATCTTATGATTGTAAATAGCTATAGTTGAAATATCAGACTATAGTATTCTATTCCCATTTTTTTGTTGTTGTTCTTGCCTTTTTAAGTGAAGCATCAAACAAGTACTTATTTAGTCTTAAAATTACATGCATTTTTGCTAAATCTGTACAATAGTTATATTTGACTTATCTTGCATTAAGTGCGTTTAAATCAGGGCTCTACCAACTTTCCCAAATTACTTTTCTAGCAAAGCAAAATCAAGGAAGAGAATAAAAGAATTAACGCTTGTCAACTTTATTCTACGAATCCTTCTGCAGGTTGCCTCAATAAGCTGTCGACAACTGTAGGTAAAATACTGCATTTTTTCCAAAAAAGAACACTCTTTGAAGGCCTGATACTAGCTCTTGAGGAAAATAACGATATTTTACCTGCCACTCATGAAAAACTGGTGGTGCAGAGTCTTTGACTTCATATATATTACTCACAGAAGCAAATTGCACCTTAATTTTATCAAATTTGCAAGAATAGACCAATCAAAATGCACAATCAGCAAAATCTTTTGGCGAATTGGTCTGGTGGGAATTTCTGCAACACTCCTTAAAAATGTCTTAACACCAAAAGTTGATGGCACCAATTCGATTTTCAAGAACTTATAATCTGTGGAGTTGTGACATTTTTGCAAATAAATCTCCTTAGTCAAGTAAGTGAAATGCAGCTGCTTAATAATATTTCATGCTCTCTGGATATCAATAAGCAAAGCTTAATCAGCATTGAGGTAAATTCTATAATTAATAGGTAGTTAGCTGTAGCTAGATTCTTCTCCTTCATCCTGAAGGAAAGCTTCTCAACTTGTCGAGCACAAAAGTTTAAGCTCTAACTTCAGAATCTATAGTTCAAAAGTTGAATGCTTGTTAGGTAAATTGCTCCACGCACTCCATCTTTTTTTGCCTCGTTTATATTTTTATTTAATCTATTTTATTATTAATAGTAATGAATGGAATAAATATAAATTTTTTAGCTAAAATATGAAACCTTAAACCTCAATACTTTATTTTATTTTTTTCATTTCAATTGTAATTTTACGATATTAAATTTAAAATGTGCGAATTAAGATGTTCTTTTATAATCTTTCAGGTTTTACAATGGCTAGCCCCATTTAACTGTAATTTGTAGTGGATCTCCTTTTCGATTCAATGCTAAATTAATAATTAAAGGTGCTAAGGTAGTGGCAGCCCCTGCATAGGATCAAAGCCAAAGCTTCCTAAAAAATTCAATAGTACAAAATATAGAATTCGTGCTACATTAGAGCTATTTGAACAGCAACATGTGGCAGAATATACATACTAACATACTTTTCATACAGATGGTTGGTAATCTTATTTTTATTTTATTTGGAATGATATTTGAATGGATTATTACCAGCATGCCAATAGATATTTATTTGAGATACGGAGTATCAAAAAGTATATTGAAATCCCTTTGGTCGAATTGATGCACTGTATAATTTACATATCCTATCCAAAATACTGGCAATTTAGACATTGAGAAAAATTAAAATATTTACCAGAAATTAAGAAATAATCAACATTTTTATTACATTATTAAATTATAATTTTACGAATAAAATCATTAAAAACACACTCTATCTCAAACGATATATTTATTTGAGATAGAGTGCGATAGAGTGTTATTTTTATTTTTATTTATTTTATTTTTAAATTTAACATCTCATTTATTAGAGATATCTTTTAAGTTTTAATTAGGTTACTATCATAATTGATTTATTATATATCGCATTTATTAATGATTAATTTTAATACTATTTCAATTCTAACTATTAATAAAATGCAAAATCTAATTAATTTATTTATTAATTTAATATTAATGATATCTCTAATATATGAGATGTTATATTTAAAAATAAAATAAATAAATATAAAAATAACACTCTATCGCATTCTATCTCAAATAAATATTCCGTTTGAGATAGAGTGTGATTTTAATTATTTTATTCGTAAAATTATAATTTAATAATGCAATGAAAATGTTGATTATTTCTTAATTTCTGGTTTATAAAATTAGAAATATCCATTAACAAAATTAATATATGAATAATAGAATCACTTTTTTAAGAATTAAAAATGCTTTATAATTAACGATTATAATTTTACTATGAAATATTATTTTTTACACTTATTTATACATATCATTTAAAATCATTTTCGGAGACTTTACATTCAAAACTCCTTCAGTAGAAGCCACCCACTTAAACATGATATTATTTACTTAGCATTGGTGTGAACAAGTGGTTCCTCCTCTTGTTACCTCGGTTATCTAGGGCTTGCTTGTCTAGAACAATGACTGAAAAAATTATTAAAAAATTATATTTTTGGTGAATCGCAAATTTTATGTACAATATTATTTTACAAATTTATGAGTTGAGATGTCATCACATCACTTGAACTTCTAGATCCGGAGTTTTGACGTATTGATTGTCCTGACGTCTTCAGCGACCCTGGGTATTTTCAACACATTAATGATAATACTCAGATTTGCATGCTCATGGGAAAATAATATTCCTTAAATTTAAAAAGCTGTCATTATCAATTATCCAAGTTACATTAAAATTCTCTTGTTTTTAAAAAGTTTAATTTATAGTATATTATTTTTAGATTTTCAAGATTTGAACGTTTTTTATCTTTATAAAATTTATATTACTTCAAATATATTAAGAAAATATTAATTCATTTTACAAGTGAATTTTTAAAGGTTGATTGATTGATTAATGATTTAAAATCAAATAATTTTAACATATCACTGTTTAATACTAAAATCAAACCATCAATTTTATTAGTGACGTAGACGTATCTGAGTGAGTTGACGTGGCAAATTCCATGACGTGGCAGTCACAAAGTAGAAAACTCCGAAAAAACCATTCTCGCTGCCTAGTTTTCTCCCAAAATCAAGATGTCACCACAGTTTGTACCTGGGGATAGAGCTTGTGAGATCCAATTGAGTGAAAGAAGATGGATAAAAACTCTTACCGGTCCCACCGCTGCTGGGAAACGTAATCCCTATCCTTTCGCTGTGGGAGAAAAATCCTTATCGTTGGCTTCTATGGTTCTCATCTTCTCACTTTCGAAGGCAGAGCGTACGTTCATCCTGCTCCCTATTACCAAGGAAACTGAACTCAAGCCAGGTAACTCATCTATGCAGGGAAATCCTTAACGTGCAGACGACTCGAGGAGTCTATGATCTGACAGATTGAACCCCGCCGACATTTTTAAAGGTTGTTTTGATCCAATATTAATTTTATTTTCTATAACTTTCACTTATTTATAATTTTCTTATCTTCCTTTTTCTCTAGCCCTTTTAAACAAGGAATAATGTTAGAAGTTTGAAAAGGTTGTATTTTAAGATTTGAAGAAAAAAAAAACATTCAAAAAATTAAATTAAATTTTGGAATTTTTAATTACAGATGTTGCTTTTAAACTACCCTCCCTTGCAATTCAGAGGTTCTTATTAAGGACAGAAATTTGCATTATCATTTTAAATTTTCAATTTTAATTTTTTTTTTCTCTTGTAAAATCTAAAAATATAGCATGCTCAAATGTAAGAGAATCGAGGTTAAATAATCTTATAATGAACCGAAATACATGACTTTCAATCTAAATCACTCATTAAATCTAGCATATATAATAGCACTCCCGTTTATAATTATGTTGCATATCATGCTCTTAAAAAATATAAATAGTTAAATCTTAAATTTTATTTGAAATATTAATTAATAATAAACAAATCATCATTTTTTTAATTTATAGTATTTAAATAATAGCAGAGCCTTCCAAGAAATAAATTTTTTAAAAAATTTAGAAGAATTCTTTTTTTCTTCTCAATTTAATTATAAAGATTTCATTTTTTATCTGGATATATTAAATTAAATTTATGATTTATTAAATATATATAATATTTAAACTAACATTCTTATGTATCTATCATTGCTTATACTAATTTTTACTGTAAAAATTCATATAATTCATTACTTTTATATATATAAAAATAATAGATCAGAGATTGTTTAGTTTTTATAAATTGTTACCAAACTTAGATAATTTAGATTACTATTTTGAATTTTAAGTCAATTATATTGACCTCTCCACAAACTTCCATCTATTTTCATAATATTAAATGAAAATATTTTAAAATATTAAATTTAATAATCAAACTATTATAAAAATCTTATTTATTCAATTGAAGTGAAACTTTCCTCAGAATGCTTTAATAAAATTATTTCAAGGAAGATACTGCCGTTATTTAAATTTTAATATATTATTATTATTATAGAAATAATTATTAATTATTCATTTATATTTCGTGTAAAATTTGAAAATTTACTAAATGCAACATATACTACATGAAATAGACAAACACAAATCTACTAGCAACTCAAAGACTCACAAATATTGTCGGTATTTCTAGGTATGGTTACATGATTGTTGAAATATTCAAAGCCGTTGGTGCTCCAAGCAGCCCTGCGATATTGATGCTTTGAAATAGTGAGTGTTAAAGTAAATGGTGAATTTGTTTATTTATTCTTTTATATAACCATATTCATAGAAATAATTTAATTAATTGAATCTATGATAATATGGGATCAATTTTTTTAATAAATAAATTTTACTAGAAAATAGCACTGCTTCCACCATAATACTAACATTAATGGATAAAAAAATATGTATATGTTAATGGAGACTGACAAAATATATTAAGCTGATCCCACAGTAATATCATAAAAGTTTATTCAACAACTTTTATGAATTTATTTAAATCTTTAAATCATTAATTATATATATTAAAAATCCCAGGAATCATAATTATTAATTATAAAAAAGTAAAATGTTTTCTTATTTAATTAATTTATTTATAGATTAACTTAACATATATAAAATGCTGTACTGTATATTTCAAGTATGAACTTAAGATTCCTGTTTTTGCTAAAGCTAAGACTGTTTAACTTAAACTAATATAATCCTAAAAAATTAACAATTAAAAATAATATAGTTATGTTGATTTATACCTTAGTTTTAGCTGTTGTATTTTAAATATTCACTCAAAGAGTACCTTAGCATCATGAGGCAATTTTCTAAACTTAATTTCTCCTAACCAACTAAATATCTAGTCGATTGTATGTTCTGCTCTGTTGTTATGCTTCAGGATAATTTGCTCAGCCATATCTCTCATTTTACCTTTTATCTTATTTTGCTCTAGATACTGCTGGATTCTTTGCTTTGAATCTTTTTCTCTTCTACAACTGTAGTAGCCATTTTTTGCATTTCGCACTCTATTATTATTGCTGCTAGAGCCCAGATATCCCACCTAATATATCGATCTCTCCAGTCTTCTCTCTCTGAAAAATATCCAGGAGTGCCCCGAACATTGACCAGTCCTGAAGCCTCAATTCTCTACGATCTATTGAAGTCTATTATTACCACTCTGAGTGGTGAAAAGTCAAGCATAATGATTTCAGGCTTAAAATTTCTAGGCAAGTATCCTAAAAAATGCAGCTCTTCAATACCTTAGCAGACATTTGATAGTATAAGAGGTAAATTTTTTGGACATCTTTAGTCTTGAATATAGCCTCTTAATGTAATGTTTGTATAAAGGTAGGCGAAAAGCTACATGATTTTAAGCAAGGAGAATTGCTTCAATGTTGATTATATATCTGCTCTGTTTAACTCTTGCTTTAGTAAGAGCTTGATACTTATTGACAAACTCCATTTGATACTTGTCATCGAGTTTAAAGTAATTGAATGGATAAATCTTGTAAGCAAACTGCTTATCATTTATGACTTTTTTATCAAATATATCCTCAAGAATAAGATAACTTTCTTTGCACTCAGTTAGCAATATTCAAAACCACAAAACCCTTTCAGTAGTTTGATTGAGTTTTTGATTGATAAATGTAGACTATTAGTGCATACTTTATTAGGGTTTTAATAGGGTTTATGTAGGGATTTAATGTTTAAATATATTGAATATTAGTATTTTAAGTGAGTATATGCCAGGTTTGGGGTCAGCTTATGACAGTGAGTATATAGATTTTTAGTTTAAGTTGAGATATGGATGTGATGAATATAGTGAATAACTCAAGCCTGTTCTGAATTATACGTCTATAGCAAGGCTACTCCATAAATCTCCAGCAACTGTGAGGTCTCACTGTCTATTAGCATTGAATTAAAGAGATACTAGCTTAATTCTAAACCTATAAGACATCTAAAATTTTAGCAGCATCATATTGACTATCTTATTAATGATAAGACTCTTAAATACTGGCATCACTTCTCTCTGGCCTAGAGAGCTGTTATGATTCATCGCCAATTTCCTGTGCTTCACATATCTGCTTAATCGATAGCTAACCTATATAAAAAGAACGGAATATCTTACAAGACAGCCAATCGCATTAAGAGAGTGATTGACTATAATGTTCCATTTTATAAGACTAATATAAATTATATATCGATTAAATGCTGAGGTCTTAAGAGCATGATATAAAGTTTATACACGCTGATGAAGCTGTATTTACATTCAATACCATTATATCAAGGTCTTTGTACAAGAGGTATAGTAATATAGAAATTTTTGACTAAAATGTTAAGGTGTAAACTCAAACTATTCTTGGTGAAATAAGCGAAGATAGTGGCCTCGAGACTTATGTTATCCACCTTCGCTCTATAAAGACTGAATAGTATATTAAGTTCTTGCAATAACTCAGAGATAAGTACGTTGACTAAGAGATTATTCTGTTTGTAGATAACTTATTTGTCCATAAAACTAAAGACACAAGGAAGGAATATGAAAGGCTAAACATAACACCTGTATTTAATGTTCCCTACAGACCTTAATTCAATGGAATTTAATTATATTGGGGGTAATTGAAAGGACACTACAAGAAACTTCTACTCTATCACTTGATGCACGACTTGAAGATAGATACAGTAGATTTTATTAAGAGAGTCAGCGATGAGAAAGCTAAAGTATGCGCAAGAGAAGGGAGATTATGTGTTTAAAAATAAGTATTAGATTTAAACGAATGAATAAGATCACATATTAACTTTGCCCGTAAAGGGATTTGGCTTCTCTTTCTTTTCTTTCTCTTAAGTCTTGCTTGGGTCCATGTTTCTTCTCTTAGTACCAGCCCCTGTATCTATGCTCATCTCGTCTGCCTTTTAAAAATCTTTGAAGAGTCTTTTACTTAGTTCATGCTTTATTTAAGATTTTCTCTCTCTTTTTATTTGCTGCGCTCTTTCATAAAGTATATAGCAGTACCAGGTTTTTCTATAAAATTAGAAGACTAAGCTTACTTGAGCTGAAAGGATGCTTTTGAAGTTCCTACAACCAGGTATCAATTATTTTAATATCTTGCTTCTCTTTTTCTTCAGGAGAGATGGTGTATCGTTTCTTGTGAGCTTCTTAAATAACTTCATTTAAGTACTTAGGTTTCAGAGTTGCAAGAACACCAAAGAAGAAGTTTCTCTCTAGCAACTTATTAGAGAGCTGTAGCTTTGATGGAAGGCAGAGAGCAATATCTGATCACTCATAGTATCATCATAAAGATTTGTTACAGAGATTTCAGGGTAGAAGGGTATCTCAATCATCTTTATTTCATTAGACTTAAAAGCTTTTTTCTCTTTACTTAGTAAAGCTTTTAAGAATGAAATTTTAGTCCCCTCCTTAGTTGGCAAAAAGAATCCAACTATGGTTAGTATATTAGCATAAGTTAAGAACTTACCTTGCTGTACCAAGTATCTGTAAAGATCTTCTTTACTTTGAAATTTTCCTATTAAATCTTGAGATTAAATTCTCTTCATTGCATCATTCATAGACTCCATCTTGCTTCCTCTTTCTAGAAATGTTAATGAAATTTATAATTATGGATATCCATTCTAAGTTAATTAAAATTTTACTACTAAATAGAGAGATCCAACTGGAGGTCAACCTGAATTAGATAAATAGAGAAAGCTGGAGGAACTTTCTCCAAGTTTTAGAGTTTGAGTTCCATTTTTATGAAACTTTTTCCATTAAATTGCTCCGAATAATAATTAATTTAACTAGATGGTGCTCCTAATTTATTTAAAACTTAATTAGGTGGTTATATTAAAGTTCAAAACCGCATTAGGAAATACAAAAAAAAAAATTAAATTGTTAAACTTCCCCTCCTAATTTTGAGAGAACAAATTTAGGAGGACCACCTAATTAACAAAACACATTTAGGTGCATTTTAATGTATAAAATGTATGAATTAGTATATCTCAAAATTTAAGAAAATTGAAACTAATGTCACACACTCTGTTCTTATCAAATTTCTCTAAATGTTTGAGGATGTGCTTTTACTCCAGTATAGAGGTAGAATTTATTCAACTTATATAATTATTAATAGTATTTTTAAAATGAGCGGTAACCTACTTAGAAAAGCGGGATTGCTTGGAATTAGCCAACAAAAACTTTCTTTCATAAATCAAAAGAAAATTGAAACTTTGCTGCCTCTGCCTAATATAAACCTGAAATTATCTTACCCTAGGTCTCAGACTTTAAATAATATTTCAATTGTTAAATAGTAATATAGAGCAAAGAAATTAAAAGCGAGGTTATAATAAAAATGGTCGAAGAGGAGGAATTGAAAAATATAAATAAAGATAGAAAACTTTTGTGTAGAGTGTTAGAAGAGCTTTATTTTTAAATCTGGTCTCAAACTTCATATTTTAGAGCAGCATTCTAACAAACCCAAGCTCTATCTTAAGCATAATAAGATAGATGGAAAGCATTTCTGCTTTTACTGTAATAAGTAATAAAATCATTCAAGGGATCTAAAAGCTCACCTCGATAAGCACCATGGTAAGAAGTTTGAGGTCATAGATCCCGAGACTGGTGAAGTATATCTTTAAAAAAGAAAGCCAAGAGACTCTTAAGAATCTCTGGAGCAAAGAGTTAAGAAAGAGAATATACTCATTTAAGCAGTGAGGAACCTCTCTGCCTCTGAGTCTCAAGATGCATGCACTCAAGATTGCAATCAAAACTCCAAAACCCTTTCAGAAGTTTGATTTAGTTTTTGATTGATAAAAGTAGTCTATTAGTGCATACTTTATTAGGGTTTTAATAGGGTTTATGTAGGGGTTTAATGTTTTAATATTAGTGTTTTAAATGAGTATAACAAGCGAGTTTTTTTTAAATATTTCAAAAACATAAGCTTAGAGTCATGTGGCAGTTCTCTGAATTTTATCTTTCTAAGTTGATGTTTGATTGTTTCTATTGTTTGTTAATTCTCTTAGCTTTGCTTGATAATAGTTGAGTATGCAAGTTCTTTGAGACCTCCATTTATTTTATTTTTATCGAGATATTGTTTTGATTCTCTGCTTAGAATCTCTCTCACCCCTGCAGCTAAAGTAATCTTTCTTAGCATGTCGCTCTCTATTAATATTACTGCTAGAGCCCATATATCCCATTAAGTGTCTCCAACTCTCCAATCCTCTCTCTCTGGGAAATATCCAGGAGTGCCGTATACATTTCCTTATGCAAAGTCTTGCACTCTTTGAGCTCTGTTGAAGTCAATTATATAAACTCTAAGAGGCTGAAAGTTCATCATGATGTTCTCTGGCTTTAAGTCTCTATGAATATAACCTAGCTTGTGAAGCTCTTCAATCCCCTCAACTATTTGCTGCACAATCTAGCCAATTTATCTCTGACATCTATTATCAGATAAGAATACTCTGTAAGTCATTTCAAGTAAAGGTAGCCTGAAGGCTACATGATCTTTACCAAGTAAAATAGCATCAAACTAGATGATATGCCTGCACTGATTTAACTTTGCCTTTTAAAGAGCATAATACTCATATAAAATTCCATTTGGAACTTGTCATCAGCAAGGAAGTAATTGAAAGGATATATCTTGTAAGCATATTATTCATCTGTAATGACTCTTTTCTCTATTTTTTCTTCAAGAGTGAAATAGCTTTCTAGGCAAGAATCTAAGTCAATAATTATTAATATCGGAATCTTTATTGCCTCTATTTTAACCATGATTTTGTTGATCTCAGAGACTGGAAAGTTCTTGACTGCTTTCTTCATTTTTACTTAACTAGACTTCAACTCTAAGAGACTCCACTGGGTTTCTTAATCTTCTCTTTTAAAGGAATCTATTCCCTGTAGGTTTATGAATAAAGACAAAACTTTAATTGTGCTTTTTCTTTAAGTGCACTTTGAGGTCTCTAGTATGAGAATATGGCTTCTCACAGAACTCACAGACATACTTCCCATCTTTCTTTTAATGCTTGAGATATAACCTTGGCATATCGTTGTGTATATCTCTCAAGTGTCTCTTATAAGTTGACTTGTAAGGGAAAACTTTATTGCATTCTTTGCATTAATAGTCAACTTTGGCTGGTATTTATTAATGCTCTATGGAGGGTTGTTTAACCTCCTCCTCAATTTGCACAGCTTCTATGATAACCTCCTACTTAACTTATATTTAAATCTCAAAGCTAGACTGGTCAAAGTTGTCATAAGTAGGCTCCCACTGAGTACAAGCGTCTCTGGTCTCTACTTTTCTTGGTTGCTGGAATGATAACTTTTATTGACTTGATCCAAGTAATGCCGCTCTTCTTAACAGGTTAGCGCTCATTTTAGTTTGCTGATATATTTTATTATAATAATGATAAAATCTACCTAGATAAACTAATATAGTAGAGTATAAGACACTCAAAACCCCAAAACCCCTTAGTGAGGTTTATAAGTGCTTTGATTTGTAGGGTATAGTTGGGGTCTTATTGGGGTTAGTTGAGAAAGTGCAGGTTTTATGTGAATTTTAAGTATATTTAATAATTATTAGGCGATTTAACTCAAACAAATTTATCTGCTTGTCTTTATTATATCTTTTGAACCTTGCTCTCTCAAGTGGGTCAAGTATGTCATCTAATGTTTACCGAGGATAGTTAGGAGCTCTCACGATTATCATCTCTACTATGCTTTTAATTTCTTAGCAGACATCTTCTTACTTTATATGTTTCTGAGCCAAACTTATTGATTATTTTTCATGCTTTGTACCAAAGTAAGACATACATTCCATGTCACTTTCTAATATTATTGCTGCTACTGCCCAAACATCCCATTAAACAGAACCATTAGTCCACTTCTCTCTTATTGGGAAGTAACCTGGAGTACCAAGTACCTGTGCTAAAGTGACAATCTCCTATCTTAAAGCTCTATTGAAATCGATAACCACTACTTCTAAAGGGCAGAGATTTAGCATAACGTTTTCAGGCTTCAAATCTCTATGAACATATCCAAGTTCATGCAACTCCTTAACACCCTGAATCATATCTGAGAGTATATCATTTAAATCATCAGGGTATCTATTGTGATATAGGTAGTCTCTCAGAGTCATCTCAAATTTCTTTAGCCTTAATGCGATGAAACCATAACTTAAAATAACACCATTTAGCTTAAGCAAATTCTTGCAGTCTTTTCTTTAGGCCTCTCTAAGTACCATGTATTCATTTGCAAACTCGTTCTAATACTGTTGGTTCTTAATAAGATAACTGAATGGATACACCTTGTATGCATACTCATCAACTACTATGAGCTTTGCTTTTGCAGGCACGTTTATATTCAAGTAGTTTTCAATACAAGTGCTGAGAACAACTGCATTTAATGCAGGTATATTCATAGCCTTCGCTTAGAAGCATGCTAAAATTGTATTACCAGCTGGCTGGTTCATCGATTCATATCGCTTCTGTCTCTTGAGTCTCTCTTGCTGCTCTCTTTATGACTCAAGAGTATTAGATTTTCTTTTAGCTGGCACTAGTTTTTTAGTCTCTTAATCTTCAATCAAGAACTCACTGAGGTGATGCTTTTGCATATGCCTTTTAACTTTAGCTGAGTGAGTATATGATTTCATGCATGTCGTACACTAATACCTACCATCTACCTTTTCATGCTTGAAATAGATCTTGGCTTTGCCAGAGTGTACCTCTTTATGGTGTCTCTTCAAGCTTTGTTCAGTTGAGAAATGATTCTAGCAGTCTTCACATTAATATGTTTTTATCTTTTCGATTGGTTGCTGTTCTTTTAGCTCCTCAACATAATCAATTTAAGTTTAAACCCCTATCTCTGCACTCTCCCTCTGGTTTAATACTTCTATGATAAAAACCTCTGCTTCAAATTCAAGAGCTCTTAGCTCTACCTCCCTCTCAACATAAATGACTTCAGGCTTTTTAGTGGAGCCAAAGTTGAACATTGATTGACCTGCTCCTAAAAGAGCCGCTCTACGATTTAAGTTGACCGCCATGTTTAAATTCAAATTTAAATTTCTATTTTAAAGCTCTTAAAACCTCTATAGCTATATCTGGACTATATAGGAGTTGCAACAGCATTAATGATGGTTTGATCTAACCTCTAAGACTTCATATTTATACTCAGTTTATAGGTATAATTTTTGTAATTTTACTCTTAATAATTTTTATTCTGGTACCAACTCAGATAAAGTTCAGGTTGGTACTGGTACCAATTAAGTTTTAAACCAGATTGGAACTTTACCATTAAAACCTCACTGGATTAAAACTAGGTACTAATTAAGTTTTGGTACTATTAAATTGGTACCAATTAAACTTAAACGGATTTAGTCCCGGTACTAATTAAATTTAAACAAATTTAGTACTAATTTAATGGAACTAAATTGATAAAAATGGAGCTCCATCTCTGAAGTTTGTTACAGCTTCTGCCAGATTTTTCCACGTATCCTTACCAGGATGACCTCCTATAAGATGCCCATATTTAATATATAAGATTTTTAACAGTAGGATCCAGAACTCTATATATTAAAATTTGAAATTCAATAACAAGAGAAGGAACAAGGATGGAATCTATAAGTACTGCAATGAAAAGGGTTGAAGCTTAAGAAATGATATAAAGATTTAGAAGCAAGGAAGATCTCTATCGATACCTCACTTAGCATGGTAAGCATGTGACATATACTTAATCATATGCTATAGTGGGTTTATTCCTTCCAACGATGGAAGGTACAAAAATTCCATTCTTAAAAGCTATACTCTGCGATGAGAAGAAAGCCTTCAAAAACAGTGAAATAAAGTTGATAGATATACCAAACTACCCAGAGATTTCAGTTACTAATCTCTACGAGGATGCGATGAAAGATGAAGAGTTGGTAGTTTATATTCCTACCAAGAAACAACTCTCTAACAAGCTTCCAGAAAGGAGCTTCTTCTTTGGAGTTCTTGGCACTTTAAGAGAGAGTTATCTCAGAGAGATCATAGAAGAAGCTCACAAAAAATGCTACTCTATTTCTCCTGAAGACTAAAAGAAGCAATGCATACTAATAAGCGAGACCTGGCTCGCTGAGCTTAAGAAGCATCCATTCCTCTCTCGTAAGCTTTGATTCATAACTTTGTAGGGAAACCTGAACTGGTGTATTCCTAATGAAAGAGCATGCGAAAGTTCACAGAGAGAGAAAGTCATAGACTATTTATGAAGTGAGCAAGAGACTTTATAAAGATGTTTAAAAGCCAGAAGACATGAACATAGATGCAGGAGCTGGCACAAAGAGAAGAAATATGGGCCCAAGCAAGCCATAAGAAGAGGAGAAGAAAGAAAAGCCAAACCCCTTTATGGGTTAGTTTAATATGTGAACTATTTCATTTATTTAAGTGTAAAACTTGTTTATAAACATTCATTCTTCCTTCTCTCGCACAAACTGTTGTCTTGTCTATGCTTGCTCTCTTGCAGCTACTCTGAATCAAGTCTACTGTATCTATAGGCAAGTCATGCATTAGGTTATATAGCAGCAGTTTCTTGTAGTGGGTCTTGATTTAACTCCAGTAGAATTCAATTCCATTAAATTAATGGCTGTAAGGAACATTGTATACAGGAGTAATGTTTAACTCTTCATAAGCTTTCTTAGACTCCTTAGTCTTATGAACTGAGAGGTTGTCAACAAACAGAATGATCTCTTAATCGTTGTATTTATCTCTGGTCTTATGTAGGAACTCTATGTACTACGCTCGCTTAATAGAGCGAGGATGAACAACATAACTTTCTAAGCCAGAGTCTTCACTAATACCTGCTAAAATTGCATGGGTTACAACCTTTCTTTCTAATCGTAGACTTCTATATTATCATACTTCTTATACCAAGACTTATTAATAAAGGTGTTGAAGGTAAACACAGCTTCATCAGCGTGTATGAACTTGATGTTATTAGTAATAGCTCTCTGCATTTAATCATATATATAGTTTAAATTATTACTATAAAATGTTACTGTAAAATCAATCACTCTCTTCACTCTGTTGACAGTCTTGAAAGTAATACCATTTCTTCTATAAATATTGGCTATAGTTTAAGGAGAGATACATGTCAGGAAACCTGCGATGAAACATCACAGCTCGCTAGTCTAATGGAAAGTGTGCCCAATACTTCAAAGTCTTCGAGTGGCAGAGGAAGTCAATATGAGCCTGAGAGAACTTTTATTTTCTTGCAGGATACGTTCAACAACCAGAATTAAAATGCTAAACAGCTAGCAAGCAGTGATACCTAACAGTTGAGGCACTCTTGCGTAATAACTTTGCTATAGCTGCATAATTTATTACAGGTCTGGCTTAGTCTATATTAATACACGTACCATACCTAAGCTTAAGCAGTAAATCTAAATATTACTCATCATAAATCGACCCTTAATTTCGCTAATTTTTATTTCTCATTTTGTAAATTGGCCTAATTTCTCTACTCACCCCAATAAGACCCCAACAATACCCTACAAATCAAAGCACTTATAAACCTCACTAAGGGGTTTTGGGGTTTTGACTCTGGTAGATTCTTTGCTGAGAGGTAAGAAAATTAACTAACCATAAAAGACCGTAAGTTAACATATTTAATTAGAATTTTATACATTTTATTATATTAAAATACTCCTAATGAAGATTTAATTCTCTAGGAGATCCTCCAAATCAAGTTTGAACTAAATTTGGAGGTAAAGTTATTAAACATTTTTTAATTTAATATGCTCCTAATTAAGTTTAAACCTTAAAATTTAACTCTAATAAAGTTTGAACTTAATTTGGAAGAGTTAAACATTATTAGGAGCAATTTAATGGAGATAGATTGTTAAAAATGGAAATCAATCTGTGAAACTTGGAGCAAGTTTTTCAATGCTTCTCCGAATATCTTTTTAAGGTTGACCTCCACTATTTCCTCCGTATTTAGTCGTAAGATTTTAATAAACTTAGAATGGATATCCATAATTATAAATTTCATTAACATTTCTAGAAAGAGGAAGCAAGATGGAGTCTATGAATGATGCAATGAAGAGAATTTAATCTCAAGATTTAATAGGAAAATTTCAAAGTAAAGAAGATCTTTACAGATACTTGGTACAGCAAGGTAAGTTCTTAACTTATGCTAATATACTAACCATAGTTGGATTCTTTTTGCCAACTAAGGAGGGGACTAAAATTTCATTCTTAAAAGCTTTACTAAGTAAAGAGAAAAAAGCTTTTAAGTCTAATGAAATAAAGATGATTGAGATACCCTTCTACCCTGAAATCTCTGTAACAAATCTTTATGATGATACTATGAGTGATCAGATATTGCTCTCTGCCTTCCATCAAAGCTACAGCTCTCTAATAAGTTGCTAGAGAGAAACTTCTTCTTTGGTGTTCTTGCAACTCTGAAACCTAAGTACTTAAATGAAGTTATTTAAGAAGCTCACAAGAAACGATACACCATCTCTCCTGAAGAAAAAGAGAAGCAAGATATTAAAATAATTGATACCTGGTTGTAGGAACTTCAAAAGCATCCTTTCAGCTCAAGTAAGCTTAGTCTTCTAATTTTATAGAAAAACCTGGTACTGCTATATACTTTATGAAAGAGCGCAGCAAATAAAAAGAGAGAGAAAATCTTAAATAAAGCATGAACTAAGTAAAAGACTCTTCAAAGATTTTTAAAAGGCAGACGAGATGAGCATAGATACAGGGGCTGGTACTAAGAGAAGAAACATGGACCCAAGCAAGACTTAAGAGAAAGAAAAGAAAGAGAAGCCAAATCCCTTTACGGGCAAAGTTAATATGTGATCTTATTCATTCGTTTAAATCTAATACTTATTTTTAAACACATAATCTCCCTTCTCTTGCGCATACTTTAGCTTTCTCATCGCTGACTCTCTTAATAAAATCTACTGTATCTATCTAAGTCGTGCATCAAGTGATAGAGTAGAAGTTTCTTGTAGTGTCCTTTCAATTACCCCCAATATAATTAAATTCCATTGAATTAAGGTCTGTAGGGAACATTAATACAGGTGTTATGTTTAGCCTTTCATATTCCTTCCTTGTGTCTTTAGTTTTATGGACAAATAAGTTATCTACAAACAGAATAATCTCTTAGTCAACGTACTTATCTCTGAGTTATTGCAAGAACTTAATATACTATTCAGTCTTTATAGAGCGAAGGTGGATAACATAAGTCTCGAGGCCACTATCTTCGCTTATTTCACCAAGAATAGTTTGAGTTTACACCTTAACATTTTAGTCAAAAATTTCTATATTACTATACCTCTTGTACAAAGACCTTGATATAATGGTATTGAATGTAAATACAGCTTCATCAGCGTGTATAAACTTTATATCATGCTCTTAAGACCTCAGCATTTAATCGATATATAATTTATATTAGTCTTATAAAATGGAACATTCAAAACCCCAAAACCCCTTAGTGAGGTTTATAAGTGCTTTGATTAGTAGGGTAAAGTTGGGGTTTTATTAGGGTTAGTAAAGAAAACGCAAGTTTATTGAGACTTTAATATGTATTTAATGAGTATTAGTTTAATTATATCACATGAATTTTACTTGCTTGTCTTTGTTGTATCTCTTGAATCTCGCTTTCTTTAGTGGTTCGAGCATATCGTCTAAGGATTGTCTTGGATATGCTGGAGCTCTTACTATTATCTTCTCTACAATCTTCTTTATTTCTTAGCATACATCATCTTGTTTATGTGCTTCTCAGCTAGATTTTTTGATTATTTTTCATATTTTGTATTAATGTAAGTCATGCTCTCCATATCGCACTCTAAAATTATTGCAGCTATTGCCCAAACATCCCACTAAATGAGACATTAGTCCATTTCTCTCTGATTGGGAAGTAACCCTGAGTACCAAGAACCTTTGCTAAGGTTACAATCTCTTATCTTAAGGCTCTATTAAAATCGATTACAACTACTTCTAAAGGGCAAAGGTTTAGCATAACATTTTCAGGCTTCAAATCTCTATGAATGTATCCAAGCTCGTGAAGTTCCTAAACACCCTTTATCATATTAGATAGAATCATATTCAAGTCATCTGGGTATCTGTTTTAATATAGATAATCTCGGAGAGTCATTTCAAACTTTTTTAGCCTTAGTGCGATGAAACCAAACCCTAAAATAACACCATCTAGCTTGAGCAAATTCTTGCAATCTTTTTTCTAAGCCTCTCTAAGTACAATATATTCGTTAGCAAACTCATTTTGATACTGCTGGTTTTTAAGGAGATAGCTGAAAGGATATACCTTGTAGGCATAGTCATCAACCACTATGAGTTTTGCTTTAGCAGGTACGTTAATATGTAAGTAGTTTTCAATACAACTGCTAAGGTCTACTGCATTTAGTGCAGGAATATACATGGCTCTCTCTTAAAAGCATGCTAAAGACATTACCAGCAGGTTGATTCATTAATTCTATTCGCTTCTGCCTCTTGAGCTTCTCCTGTTGTTATTTTTAAGTCTCAAGATTATTAGATTTTCATTTAGCGGGCACGAATTTCTAAGTCTCTTATCTTAAATCAAGAACTCACTTAGGTGATGCTTCTGCATATGTTTCTTAACTTTAGCTGAGTGAGTATAAGACTTCTCACAAGTCGTGCACAAGTACCTGCCATCGACCTTATCATGCTTAATACACCTTAGCTTTCCAGAGTGAACCTCTTTCATATGTCTCTTCAAACTGGAATCAGTAGAGAAAAAATTTTAGCAGTCTTAGCATTCAAAAGTTATAATCCTTTAAATCTGAAGCTGTTCCTTTTCTTCATCAACATCTTTTATTGATGTTTAAACTTCTATTTCAGCTTTCTCTTTCATGTTTTAAACCTATATAATAAAAACCTGTGCTTCAAATTCAAGAGCTCTTAGCTCTGCCTCCCTCTCAATATATACAACTTCTTGTTTCTTGGTTGAACCAAAGTTAAGCATTAATTGACCTGCTCCTAAAAGTGCCGCTCTACGATTTAAGTTGACCGCCATGTTTAAATTCAAATTTAAATTTCTATTATAAAGCTCTTAAAACCTCTATAGCTATAGCTGGACTATATAGGAGTTGCTACAGCATTAATGATGGTTTGATCTCAGCTCTAAGACTTCATATTTATACTCAGTTTATAACTATAATTTTTGTAATTTTACACTTAATAATTTTGATTCTGGTACCAACTCAGATAAAGTTCAGGTTGGTACTGGTACAAATTAAGTTTGAACCAGATTGGACTTTTCCATTAAAACCTCACTGGATTAAAACTAGGTACTAATTAAGTTTTGGTACTATTAAATTGATACAAATTAAACTTAAACGAATTTAGTACCGGTACTAATTAAATTTAAACAAATTTAGTACTAATTTAATGGAACTAAATTGATAAAAATGGAGCTCCATCTCTGAAGTTTGTTACAGCTTCTGCGAACCTTCTCCACGTATCCTTACAGGGTTGACCTCCTATAAGATGCCCATATTTAATAGTAAGATTTAAAGGAAAGGATCCAGAAGTCTATAAATTAAAACTTGAAATTCATTAATAGGAAGAGGAACAAAGATGGAATCATTCAATGAACAAATGAAAAGGGTTGAGGCTCAAGAAATGATATCAAGATTCAGAAGCAAGGAGGATCTCTATCGATACCTTACTTAGCATGGTAAAATAAATTGATGTTAATCAACGATGTATACAGTTGGTCTATTCCTTCCAACGATGGAAGGTACTAAAATATCATTCTTAAAAGCAATACTCTGAGAGGAGAAGAAAGCATTTAAAAACATAGAAATCAAACTGATTGAAATACCTAACTACCCAGAGATTTCAGTCACAAATCTCTACGAGGATGCAATGAAAGATGATGAAGTGGTAATTTACCTTCCTAGCAAGAAGCAGCTCTCAAATAAGTTGCCTGAAAGAAAATTCTTCTTTGGTGTTCTTGGTACAATCAAAGAGGATTATTTGAGAGAAATTATAAAAGAAGCTCATAAGAAACGCTACTCTATTTCTCCTGAAGATTAAAAGAAGCAAGGAATACTAATAAGCGAGACGTGGCTAGCAGAGCTTAAGAAGCATCCTTATCTCTCTAGTAAACTTTGATTTATAACTTTTTAGGGAAACCTGGAACTGGTATATTTCTAATGAAAGAGAATGCAAAGGTTCACAGAGAGAAAGTCTCAAACCATTCATTAAGTTAGAAAAAGACTTTATAATGAAGTTTAAAAGTCTGATGAAATGAACATAGATGCTGGTGCTGGTACAAAGAGAAGAAACATGGGTCCTAGTAAAGCACCAGAGGAAGAAAAGAAAGAGAAGCCGAATCCATTTAAGAGTTAGTTTAATATATGAAATAATTCATTCATTTAAGTCTAACACTTATTAATAAACATTCATTCTTCCTTTCCTTGCACATATCGTAGTCTAGTCTTTACCCACTCTCTTGCAACTACTCTGTATTAAGTCTACTGTGTCGATTGGGAGATCATGCATTAGGTGATACAGCAAGAGTTTCTTGTAGTGAGTCTTAATCTAACTCCAATAGAATTCGATTCCATTAAATTGAGGACTGTAAGGAACGTTATACACAGGAGTTATCTTTAATTCTTCATAAGCTTTCTTAGATTCCTTAGTCTTATGAACTGAGAGGTTATCAACAAACAGGATGATCTCTTGATCGTTGTACTTATCTCTTAACTTATGTAAGAACTCTATATACTGCTCTCGCTTAATAGAGCGAGGATGAATAACATAAGTTTCTAAGCCTGAATCTTCACTGATACCAGCCAAAATTGCGTGAGTGACAACCTTAACCTTTTAGTCATACACTTCTATATTATCGTACTTCTTGTACCAAGACTTATTAATAAAGGTGTTGAACGTAAACACAGCTTCATCAGCGTGTATGAACTTGATGTTATTATCAATAGACCTCTGCATTTAATCATATATATAGTTTAAATTATTACTATAAAATGGCAGAGTAAAGTCAATCACTCTATTCACTCTATTGACAGTCTTGAAGGTAATACCATTCCTTCATTAAATATTTGCGATAGTCTATGGTGAGATACGCATGTCAGGAAACTTGCGATGAAACATCACAGCTCGCTAGTCAAGTGGGAAATGTGCCCAATACTTAAGAGTCTTAGAATCGCAGAGATATTCAATATGCTGCTAAGAGAACTTTTATTTTCTTACAGGATGTTATCAAGAACCAGAATTGAAATGCTAAACAGCTAGCAAGCAGTGATACCTTACAGTCGAAGCACTCTTACACAATAGCTTTGCAATCGCACAATAATTCATCACTGGTTTGAGTTAGTCTATATTAATACTCGCACCATACCTAAGCTTAAGCAGTAAATCTAAATACTTCTCATCATAAATAGACCCCAAAAATCGCTAATTTCTATTTCTCATTTTGCAAACTGGCCTAATTTCTCTACTAACCCTAATAAAACCCCAACTTTACCCTACTAATCAAAGCACTTATAAACCTCACTAAGGGGTTTTGGGGTTTTGATTATAGTCAATCACTCTCTTAATGCGATTGGCCTGTCTTGTAAGATATTCCGTTCTTTTTATATAGGTTAGCTATCGATTAAGCAGATATGTGAAGCAGCAGGAAATTGGACGATGAATCATCAACAGCTCTCTCCAGGCCAGAGAGAAGTGATCGCCAGTATTTAAGAGTCTTATCATTAATAAGATAGTCAATATGATGCTGCTAAAATTTTAGAGGTCTTTTAGGCTTAGAATTAAGCTGCAGTATCTCTTTAATTAATGCAATGCTAATAGACAGTGAGACCTCACAGTTGCTGGAGATTTATGGAGTAGCCTTGCTATAGACGTATAATTCAGAACAGGCTTGAGTTATTCACTATATTCATCACATCCATATCGCAACTTAAACTAAAAATCTATATACTCACTGTCATAAACTGACCCCAGACCTCGCATATACTCACTTAAAATACTAATATTCAAAATATTTAAACATTAAACCCCTACATAAATCCTATTAAAACCCTAATAAAGTATGCACTAATAGTCTACATTTAACAATCAAAAACTCAATCAAACTACTGAAAGAGTTTTGGGGTTTTTACTGTAAAAATCTATATCAACAAAATTATCATTTATTTTTTGAAATTCTATATCCTCTTTATCTTGATCACTTCAAACATCACTATTTAATTTGAATTTCTTTTTATTTTTATCATTCAACTTATATAAATTTATTGAATCAGTTTACTATTCTTAAACATTCTTTTCAGTTTATTTTTTTCAACTTTTTTCTAATTTTACTTAGAAATTTAATCTCTTATGCGTTTATTTGGAGGCATTGAAATAAAATAATGAAATTAAAAGAATTTTCTTTGAATTTATAAATAAAATTATTATTTAATATATTGTATATTTTATATAAAGATTAATATTTAGAAACATTAGTTTAAAATTATGTGGAGGTGCATTATCTATAATACAATTTTTTTCATTTTATCAATAAAATTTTTTTTTAAAAATAAAAATGTAAGGGATTACTTTTAAGGGGATATTTATGTTAGAATCACTACAAATTTTAAATTATTGGTTGTTTTATCGTCTCTATGTAATCTATAAAAAAATTCTTTTGTTAAATTAATGTTAACTAATTATGAAAAATTGCATAAGATAGAGATATGGTCAAGGAATTCTCTTAAGTCTGTGGGAGTAATTTTTTTTATTTGAAATGGCATATTTTATGGGGGGTAAGGTAGGGGTGGTTGGGGTTTAGGGGCGGAAGACTCGCAAAGAGTAGGGGTGTCGGGGAGAACAGATTTTCTACTTTCTTTGGACTCAGATGGGGTAATGAAATGATTCAAATGGCTAAAGATTAAAGAAGAATTAGATTTATAATAGTTGCAGCCAGACTCACTTTTGCTGCAGCTGCTTTAACATATAGTGTTTTAAGTTTCATTGAGATGTTATAATTATGATATCTTTAAAGCTAGATTTTATGTTGATTTAAGTTTTTTATCTTCGAGAGTCATTGTTTATAACAGTGTCTCTGGAGGATTTTTTTATTTTTTAAAGCATAAATAAGTCATTTATAAAAATAATCATATATTAACTTCTCTAATAAAATATTTTCTTTTCTTATTTAACTTAATAACATCCTTAAGGATATATTCATAAATCTGTTAGGATTTTTAGGGTGCCTTCTTAGGATTCCTTAATTTAATTTAATTTAGTGGTAAAAAATGATATTTAAACTTAAGATAAAAAAATGTTCTATTTCTATTAGGAATTATCTTATTTCCTTTTAGATATCGAGAAATTTATTTGAAAATATTGAAAATAATGTTTATTAAAAATGTTGAAATTTTAAATCCTCGAGAGACGACACTGTTTTAAACGACGACACTCGAAGATCATAATAATATGAAGTTAAGGATGGGGTGTACAATTCTGGAATTTTTTTAAATTCCAGCACCATTCTGGAATTCCAGATTGGTGAAAAATATTCCAGAATGGTGAAAAACGTTCCAGATACAGAACTGGAATTCCAGAACTGTATCTGGAATTCCAGATTCATTGGATCTGGAATTTTCAAAAATTATATTTTGCATTAAGTATAAGTTAGATGAAAATGAATAAACAATTTATTTTTATTATATACCTAGTTTAACATTTAATGTATATTTAAATAAAAATAATCTATAAAATTTTAGACAAAATAAATAAGTGCAAGTTTTAATATCAAAAACCTAATAATAAGACTATTTTTTAAAACTATTAAATATAAATAATTAAAAAAAATATACTTAAATTTTATCAAATAAAATAACTATTTCTAATATTAAAATAATAATAAATTATGTCCAATTCAATTTCTATTTTTATGATTACCAAGTCAAGAATGAGTATATTAGTTTTTAATATTCTTGAAAAATAAAGATTATGATAAAAAAAAGTGTAGAGAATTAGGTTGTTTATTAAAATGTAATCATTCAAAATATTTTCCATAAGCACTTAAATTATAGCAAACTGGCTTATTTCCTGAATCTATTAATTAGAGTTATTGAAGCTTAATATATTTTTATTTTGAATGAAAAATCTTTTTTAGTTATAGCATTAATTATTAAAATATAAAGTAATTTTCATTATAACTTTAGACAATTTTGTGAAAAAAATTAAGATAATTATTTGATACTTCTAAATTAGACATCTGAAATAAATATGCGATATCTCACATGTTATTTAATATTTAAATAGTTCATTTTATTACTATTAGTAAAATTAAAGTATTTTGAGCCATTTAAAATAAATGGTTTTTTAAATTAGAGAAATAATAAGGCTTTTGCAATTTGCTTGAAACAACTATATGAAGTTTAAATTTATGTGAAATTTCTTTTTTGCATATAATTAATATATTTATTGGGGAAAAATAGGTTTTTTTAAAAAGATTAATAAATTTAAATATTAATAATCACTATTTAATTTTAAAAGAAAGTCAAATTCTTAACTGACATTAAATTTAATTTATCATAAGTAATAATAAAATTAAAGTGTAATTATTTTGAAACTTATGAAAATATCTATTTAAAATTTTAATTTTTTGACATAGACATGGTTATTTAATAATTAATATTAAATGATTTATCATTTATACTAATTCTTCAAATATAATATTTCATTTAAGATTGAATTTTATGTCTCTCGATATTTATCACAATTAAATTAACAGGAATTATAATGTGTATTTTTTATACTATGAATTATTTATATTTTTATAAAAATTTTTTTATCATTGAAATACTTTCCAGAAGTAAAACAACTTTAAATCTAGAATATTTACTTATTTATGTTTTATTGTAAAACTGAACAGATATAAAATCAACGATGAGAAAAGTTTAAAATTATGCAGATTTAGTTATTAATGATTTTTTTATAATTAGAAAAATGAAAACACTATTTGTAAAAAAATAATAAGAGAGATAAAAAATTAATTTAACTTTGAATAATACTATGATAAGAATTAAATTTGAATTAATTTTTTTACAAAAAATTTATATGATAATTGATAATATATAAAATTATATTTTATACTTTTTTTAAAAATCCAATATAACTCAAATTATAATTGATATCATATATTTAGATATCCCTGCACAGAACTGGAATTCCAAATAAAGATCTGGAATTCCAGTTCTGTATCTGGAATTCCAGATTCATTGGATCTGGAGTTCCAGAATGGTGCTGGAATTTCAAAAAATTCCAGAATTGTAGACCCCATCCGAAGTTAAGATTAAATAATTAAAAACTTAAATATATTTTAAATTAATTTTAATTATTAAAAAATAAAGATTTTTAGACAAAAACTTCCTTATGTCTCCTTGAGCATCAATGAATTCTTTAATCAGATGCAACTATTGAGATAGTTCATAAAATAGCATAGTCAATATGAAGCCACAATTTGCAGAAGCCTTAAATAACTCTATTACATTTTTTGGTAATTCTATACCAGATTAATTGTTATTTTAGTAAATAAGGGAAGGTCTGCCCATCTATTAAAGCAAAGCACCAAAAGAAATTCGAGGGCATCAGAATAAGAGGAGTCTAATCAAAATTTACCCTAATTATCAAAATCTAAGCACAAAATTATGGATTAAAATTAAAGGGTAAGAGACGAAATGAACCAAAAGAAAAATGAAAAACTAAATTGACGACCTCATTAACTATAAGTAGCTTGTGATGCAACTCATGAAGAAGATGTCATTGACTAGGAGGGAAATCCTTTAAACAATATACCTAATTAATAGGATAATAATATTATGATTTGAAGTGATTAATTAAAGTTCATAAAATTTGATTTACAAGACTAAATCTTGTTTATTTTTAAACTTTAATTATTTAATTAATTCATGAATAAATAAGAATTAGGGTACTTGTTTAATTTAAAAGTGATAACAATAAAACAGTTGATTGATTTATTATTTTACATTTTACTAATATCTTTATATTACCCTTTGTCAACAATTTCTGCTATAAATCTTTTATCAACTTTATTGTATCGAAAAATTGAATGTTTTTAATTTAAAAATTTAAAAGAAACTTTCGTGTATCTAAAAATTTGAAACTTAAATTTTTTATCAAAATTGTTCTACGTTTGAAAAGCATTAGAAGAATGATAAATCGAATTCTGACTTCAAAATAATAATTTCGCTTATTGATTATATAAAACAAACCAAAATTAAAATTGGGTTTGAATAAGAAAAATTTTGAAATTTTCTGTTATTGTTTGTTATAGTTTGTAATAGTTTGTTATAGTTTATATCAATTTTTTAAACTATAAATTATTAATTAAATTTAAAAGTAAATTTTTTTAATAGAGTCATAATAACACTCATATTAAAAAAAAATAGTAAAATTTTAGAATTAACGAATCAAAACCCCAAAACCCCTTAATGAGGTTTATAAGTGCTTTGATTTGTAGGGAATTTGTTAGGGGTTGGGGTTATTAATTAAATGCGAGACTAAAATTACAAGCTTTTGGGGTCTATTTATGATGAAGAGTATATAGATTAAGTGTTTAAACTGCGTTATGGAGGCGATATGTATAGTGAATAACTCAAACCAGTACTGAACTATAAGTCTATTGCACTGCTCTTAAAGCGTAGTCCCTCAACTGTTCGTTCTCACTGCTTGAAAGCTGTGTAATTAAAGCAATAATAGCTGAATTCTTAGCCTAAGAGGAAGTCTAAGTTTCTATAGAAGCATATTGACTATCTTATTAATGAAAAAACTTTGAAGTATTGGGCTCACTTCTCTCTCGACCAACGAGCTATTATGTTTCACCGCCAGTCCCTGAGTTGAAGATCTCTGCTCAATCTGTTGCAAACATTTATAAACGAAACGGTATCTCTTACAAAGGTGTAAATCGTATCAAGAGAGTAATTGATTTCACTCTGCCATTTTACAACAACAACTTAAATTATATTTATAATTAAATGCAGAGAGCCTAATAGAATAATATTAAGTTTATTCATGCTGACGAGGCTGTGTTTACATTCAACACTTTCATCTAGAAGTCTTGGTATAAGAGGCATAGCAACATAGAAGTATATGACTAGAAAGTCAAGGTATAAACAATGGAAATTCTTGGAGGAATTAGCGAGGATACTGGTTTAGAAACTTATCTTATTCATCCTCGCTCTATTAAGACAAAGTAGTATATAAAGTTCTTAGAACAGCTGAGAGAGAAGTACCCTGAATAAGAGATTATACTATTCGTTGATAATCTTTCTGTTCATAAGACCAAAGAAACAAGGAGAGTTATGAACAACTTAGAATAACGCCAGTAATCAACGTACCTTACAGTCCATAGTTTAATGGAATTGAGTTCTACTGGGGAATATTAAAGGTCATTACAAGAAACTGCTGCTATATCACTTGATGCATGACCTACCTATAGACACAGTAAACTTTATTAAAAGCTCAGCGAAGAGAGTAGATAATTTGTTCGCTTAAAAGTGTGCTAAAGAAGGGAGAATGAATGTATATAAATAAGTTTTGTAGTTAAGTTAATGAATATATAAGTCACATTTAAAATTCTTTAGAGGGAGCTGGCTTCTCTTTCTTTTCTTCTACTTCTTACTTCCCTCCACCTAAGTTTCTTCTCTTACTGCCAGCTCCAGCATCTATGTTCATTGACTCTGGTGGCGGAATATTTGAATAAAGTCTCTTGCTGACTTCATACTTTGTCTGCGACTTTCGCTCTCTGTGAAGCTTGCTCTATTCCTTCATCAAGAAGATGCAGTACCAGATTTTTCTAAAGAGTTAAGCTATAAATCTTATTTGAAATATAAGGGTGCTTCTGCAGCTCTGATAGCCGGCTCTCACTTATCTTGATCCCTTGTTTGTCCTTATCTTCTGAAGAGATGCTGTACCTTTTCTTATGAGATTCTTGAATAATTTCTTTCAAGTAATCACCTTTGATAGTTGCAAGTATGCCAAAGAAATAGTTTCTTTCAGGCAGTTTATTTGACAACTGCTTCTTAGTAGGCAGCTACAGCGAAACCTCTGGGTCATTCATAGCATCATCATATAAATTAGTCACTGAAATTTCTGGATAGTTTGGAATCACTGCAAACTTTACATCTTAAGTTTTCAATGCTTTCTTCTCTTCGCAGAGTATCGCCCTCAGAAATGAAATTTTGGTACCTTCCATCGTTGGCAAGAACAAACCAACTACATAATCAAGATGAGTTACTATGAGTTCATCACCTTGCTGCACCAGGTAGCGGTGCAAATCCTCCTTGCTTCTAAATCCCTGAATCAATTCTTGAACTTGCACTCTTTTCATTACATCATTCATTGACTCCATCTTGTTTACAGATCTAAGAAATGATATTCAAATTTAAGTTTATTGATTTCAATATATACCTCTGTAAAACTTACTATTAAATATGGCATCCTATAGGAGGTCAACCTCTAAGAAGGATATGGAGAAGGTTTTGAGAACTGGTTTCAACTTGAGAGATTGATATCAAATTCTACTGTTATAGTTCCATATTTTTAAATTTAAATTGGTACGTACTAAATTAGGAGCAACTCCTAAAATGCGAGTACTTAATTAGGAGCATTAATTAAAGCTAGTACTTAATTAGGAGCACCCTAATTTTAATCATAAAATCACAAAATACCTCCTAAAGCAGTACGTACTTAATTAGGTGCACCTCCTAAATCGGTACGTACTATAATCAACTTATTATTGAAAGTAAAAATGGTTACTTCCTCACCCATATGTAGAACTGAAACGTCTCTTAACACTCATAATTCTTCTATCATACTATAAGAACTTCCCTTGAAACTTGTAGGCTTGCAAAGCTCTCATATAAGCTCTCAGTTATAGAGGCAGTTTTATAATTTTAAATTCAAATTTAAATATGAGCGCTAGCATTTTAAGAAAAACAACAGCCCTTCCATCAAACTAAATGAGACTTACCTTTGGCAGCAATAAAGAAGTGTGATAGCTGTGAGATGAACTCTCATAAAGAACTACCAGAGCTATCACTTGAGGTCTCTGTTATTAAAATAGAAATTAATAATAGAAAATAAATGGCAAACAAGTGTGTGGGAGACAGAGAGGAGGAGAAAGGTATGAATGAAATTCCTATACAAACTGAAGAAGTAGAAGTATACTTTTGTGAGAAGTGTGAGAGAGACTTCGCTCATAAATCTAGTTGGTATAGGCATATGAAAGAGCATAGAGAAGCCAAGCCAACAGTATACTTAAAGCACGATAAAATCGACGGAAAGTATGATTGCTTCGAGTGCCATAAGCAGTATGCTCATACTAGAGATTTAAGGAAGCATCTTTTAAAAGCTCACAAGAAAGATTTAGAGATTGAAAAGCATGAAGATGAATTGAAGCTACTTAACAAAAGAAAAGCAAGAGAATCTTCGAAAATGGTAGAGCTCGAACAAGCTTGTGAATCAGAATATGTGAGGAAATCACGCAACCTACTAGCATCTGAAATCACAAAGATTATGATTAAAATTCAATATAAAAAGATTCCAGTTCTTGCCTAAGTTGACCTAGACACTTCACTTTAAAGCTACCTTATATTAGAAGACTCCTTTGATAAGAAAGTTATCAATGATCATCAGTATGCATACAAGGTGTATCCCTTCAACTATCTCTTAAGTGATGATAAATATTAGATGGAGTTCACAAATGAGTATCAAGTACTCACTCAAGCAAAGTTTAAAGAGTGTAGTTACTTAATCAAGCTAGATGCTGTTCTCCTTGCCAAGGATCATGTTGCTTTCAGACTCCCACTCTATGAAATGACCCTCAGAGATTTTATTACTGATCAAAGGAATCATAAGTAGCTTGCTTTGATAGCAACTTAAACCTTACAAGGTATAAAAGAGCTACATAAGTTAGGCTTTGTTCATAGAGATTTGAAACCAGAGAATATTATGATAAACTTCTCACCTGTAAGAGTGACAATTATTGACTTCAACAGAGCATTAAGGGTAGAAGTATCAAGGCTAGGAAGTGTTATGGGAACTCCAGGCTATTATCCTGAAAGAGAAGACTGGAGAGATGGAGACTATCAATGGGATGTGTGGGCTTTAGCAGCAATAATAATAGAGTGCGATATGCCTCGGAATGATTACTACTCTACAAGGTGTGAGAAAGATGCTAAGTAAAGAATCAAGTAATTTATAGACAAAACCAGAGTATCTCAATCATTAAAATAAATGGCAGAATCAATAATCTTAAAACCAAACTCTAGATCAGACATAACATTAGAGAAGATAGAGTTGTGGTTAAGTAAAATAAACTTCAGACCTCTCCCACATGATCCAAAAGTGCATTTTGAGTGATTAAATTAAATACATTTACTATAAATTTCACATTAAAACCTATTAATAACCCCAACCCCTAACAAATTCCCTACAAATCAAAGCACTTATAAACCTCATTAAGGGGTTTTGGGGTTTTGAATGCTTAACCATGAAGACACTACTAAAAATAATTATTACCAATTTAGTAACTACTAAAATTATTTAAGCTAGCGAAAAATTTATCTAATATACTAAAAATCATGAGTAAAAAAAAAGCGAAGTAAAATATCTAAAAAGAAAAGTAGAGCTAGTTAAGCAACTCAGATCAGGAAGCATCGAACTACACTGCTGAGTTTTGAATTAAGTATAATTAAAAGAACTTAAGAATGAGGAATAAAAGACTAAGATTTTGTAATTTCTGAAGTAACAAGGCATTTTAGGGAAAATAACTTATAAGGATGTCAAAATCTAACTTTAAAAGAAATTTTAAAAAGAGGTTTTACAAGTCCATAGGAATTGGTTGATAACAACCTTAAATTCAAGATAAAGTGAAAGTCGATGAAATATTCCCTAAAAATAATTCATTCAAAAATAGGTTTATAAATTGCAATTGAAAAAATAAGCATTAATTAGAAGGCCAAATAACTTTAATAAAGCGATGATTCATTATCAAAGATTTCTTAAGATCCAGGTCAAAGAGATAAAAAGGCTAATTCTGTACTCCGATCATAAGATTCATAATAGTTGCCTACTAAGTCAGAAGATTTTAAGACATGAGTCTGACTATACTTTTCCTGAATTAAATTAAATTGATCGCATAATAAGCAAGTAATTTACAGGTTTGAAAAATGATCATTGGCTGAAATGAAACAATAGTTGTTTACTCAAGTCCCATAAATCCTAGACAGTAAACTTAATGAAATGTTAAATGAACAAAACTAAAATAAGAATGAACAAATTTAGAATTTATAGGATTAAATAAATCAGATAGACATCCAAATGCTTTAGCAATTAGTAATTGAAGGGAAAGATGAAATATAAAATGCCTTTTAGATTTTGGTTAACGAAATTAAACTTTATCACCTACAATCGGTATTGTATCGCAAGAAGCTTTGGCTAACATGTAAGAAGGTTCACTGAATTGTATAACAATCTTAAAAACTTATATATGATAATCAAAATCAATTTGTGACTTTTAAAGAAAACTAGAGCAAAAATGAAAACCAGATATCTCAAAACAAAAATTAATCGAGGATCAGCAAAAAAATATGTATCTTAAATCCAAAGGTTCATAGAATAAGTATATAAAATTTGCACTGAGCACTTGAAATAAATGAATAACAATTTTGATACAGTTAATGATAACATGAAGTAACTTAATAGTAGAATAACTACTATTGAAAAAGCAGATATAGAAAATAACTTAGAATAATTTACCAATGAGAAGGACTAAAATGTTGAATAGCAAAGACTAAGACAAAACGAATAATAACAAAGTATAAAGAATTTACATTTTATGCCTGATTATTAAGTAGTTTAGACTATATAAATATATAATGCTTAGAATAAATCTGTCAAGTTTGTAGAAATCTCTGGAAACCATTTTTTATTTGAAAATTTAACATAGAAATTTTTATTGGTATAAGAAAATAATTATATCTGATTACTAATTTTATAACTTAATCTATATACTTCCTTACTTTAATTTTACTATAAAGATTTTGAACCTGCCTAATCATTTTACTCTATGGTGTTTTGGGGTTTATAAGTATGAAAGTAAATAAATTAATAATCATTATGGTCTATTATGTATATTCATTTATTTGTCACATAATAAAAAATTAAAATATTAGTTGATAATTACATACATTTGATTTATAGTTTGCTTTTAAATTATTTATAAACAGTTATTAAGTACGATTATTTATTGAGACATATTTTCTTAACTTTTCTGGATGTGTTGTTAGTTATCTAACAATTTATCTCATTTATATATTAATTTAAAATAAAAAGAAATATTTACCACCAGTGATCATGGATGACAAAATGATGGATCGGTTCTACCAACTGGAAATTTGGAAACTCTAAATTTTTGAGAGACTAAGAAGAAATTGAAAGTGTTGTCATTCCAGCAAACTGTTAAAGCAACATGAAGAATTGCTGGAATTGGGTAATCATGAGAATTGAAAAAATTCTAATCAATTGGAGGTATGTGGTGCAAGAAGAAATGCTGAGTGCTTGGTAGTAATAGGGAAGTTTGTAAAACAATTAAATGAAATAGCTTCAGAGATGGTGGGAGCAAGATTCAAGATTGAAAGTACCTACAAGATGGAACAAACCAAGATTAAGACATTCCCTGAAGATTGTGGAGTTATTACTATACATTTAGTACATTGCATTGCATTAGAATTGTAAAATAATAATATATTTTAGATATTTGCAAAGAACTGGATTAGCATACATAGAATCTACCCAATATTCAACTTAGACATGGGTTATAATAAAATTGAGTGTAAAATATGGCTTATCAATTAAGGATGAAGAGGTGGAATAAATCTGGAAAAGAAAATTTCATCGATTTTGAAACAAGTTGAGGTGGAGATGGGGCAGAAACATATAGTAAAATTTATTTTTACTGATAGGAAGAAATATTATTGGTGAGCCAGTGGTAATCAGTTCTGGAGCAAGAGTATGAAAGATGTGAAAAAGATTTGACCGGATGTTACAAAAAAATTTGAACAACAAACTTGAAAGATACATATTCAGTGGCAAACCAGAACCACAACCATTGAAAGTACCCTAACATAAACATCAGAGGGAGTTAGAAGCAGTCTTGAAAACCCACAGTGAAAACTTTCAGAAGGTATGAAGAAGAGGGAAGAGAGACTAAGCAGCAGTGTCAAGATGAAGAGGAGACTAAAGTTCAGAATTGAATTACAAAGAACCGTGAGATGAGGCATCACTCTTTTGAAAATTTCGTTATTTTAAAAACCATTAATTAATTTAACTCTCATGTATTCTTCGATATCTTAAGAGATAAAGTTTCTGATTAAATAATAAAAATATTAATTTGTCTTTATTTTGAATTTCATTGTTTTTATTTTTAAGGATTTCGACATAAACCAGATAAGTTTAGTTTATAACGAAAATTTAAGAGTTTTATTTTTTTAAAAAATAAATTGTTTATTATTTTATTGTTTATAATTTTACTAATTTATCTAATTTTTCTGATTTATAGGGAAAATAAATATTTAGATAATTTCTTAAAATTGTATTTATGAGATAAAGCTAATATTTCTTTATTTATAATTTTTAAGTTATCATTTTAACTAATTAGTTTCTAAAAATAAATAATAAATAATATATAGAAATCTGATAATTTTATTTCATACAAAACAGTCCAGTTATGTTTTATTTAATTCGATATTTTTTATCTGAAACAGTCACATAAATATAAAAATCAATTAATTTTATAGTTGTATTGTTTAAGATTTTAAATTTTAAATAAATTTAGCGAGCAAGTTACATTGTCAATATATGTATCATACAATATTATAGAGAAAGGAAATTGAACAATTAGTTTATAAAACACTTAAGTTTATGATGATGACATACTTATTTATTCAAATCTCCCGAATAATATCTTGAAGGAATTTATAAAATATTAATATTTTGACTTTTCAACCTAAAACTTTCAAAAAACTATCTTTGCATGTAAGTGATATTATGATAATCATATTTTAATGGTAAATGGTGTCAAATTTTATAAAACAATTTTAATTTGTTAAAATATGATTTGATAGTATTTACTTTTCTATCTTTAGCAATTTAAATTATTTAGTTGAGTTAAATTGATAAGTAGGTCGAGATATTTATTCTTTAAAGAATCTCATCTGTCATCAATATAAAATATAAGGAGAATAAATGTGATTCTTGATAAAAATATTTATTAAATTTAAAGAAGCAAATAAAAATTCAAATTAAGCTTTGTATTATACAAATCATAAGTCACATCAAAAGAATTTTTATTAAATTTTAAAGTATGATGAAATTATTTTTTCAATACATCTAGATAATAAATTGACAAGATATATTAATTAGTTCTATTAAAGTAGGCATTGATCATTATAAATGACATTAATTTTAATTTAATTGGATTAATGTCAAACCTTATTTATCATAAATTAGTTTTAAATTGATAATAAAGCTCCAAATCTTCAAATATAAATATTAATATTAATGATTTTACATATACTCAATCAATTTTAAAACAATAGTAAATATTATTATTTTAAACCTTGTATTTAATTAGAATATTTCCATATTTAATTTTCAAAATAGTTCAAAATAGAAATCTTAAAATCGCTTTAAAGTGCGAACTAAATTCTAACTTAAAATGGCTTAAATTATAAAAATATTAAAGATAGGAAGATTTTCACGAATTCAGCTGGAAAATTTGCTAAAGTAATGCTTTTTTATACTCTTAAAATAGACCTATTAAAAATCTGATAATATTTAAATCTAAATTAGTTAAGATTATGGCTAGTATAAAAGTATGAGTGAGCGAAGACATCAAATACTTAACATTCTAGTTCACCTGTAAAAAAATAATATTAATAAATTTGAAATTGTAAAATTTTAAGCAGTATTATAATAATTAGGTTTGAAACTTGTTTACTAAACTCATTTCTCAACTATTTCATTGTCGTCTTTATTCATAAATATTATGGCTATAAAGTTTCCAGTTCCAATTATTATTATAAATTATTATATCTTGCATAATTAACTTTATATTATTAATCTAAATCTTAATAGACATTAAATTCTTCTAGTAATTATTCTTATTATGAATTATATTGAGGATATTTAGGGATAAATCTTCAATTTATTCAAGATGCATTTATGAGCTTAATGTTATGGATCGACATTTGGTTTATTATTTGTTTGGTATAATATTATTAAATCTTTTGTATTTATCCAACTACCTTATTTAAAATTCTTCATTTCCATCTTTAAAATTAGTAGATAACATTATAGCTTCTTTATTAATTATCATTGTAATGACAGTTATTACACTGTCAATGACTAAATTTCTGCATCTAAACATTAGAGTTTGTCTTCCGAATATATAATTCTTCTTCTTATGTATTCTGAATAATTAGTTTGATTGAGGCAAGGTTGATATCAATTCAGTTATTTCTATTCTTGCTTATCATACTTTCCTTACTTTAATTTTGAATAGCAGCTTATATTAGATTATAATATATTAATTATATTTAATATTTTTTACTTATTCTTCATTTTTACACTCTATTATTATTTTATTACTACATTTTTCGATTGCTTTTTGCTCTTTTTAAGATCAGACTCATTATTCTTGCAATTAAATATATATATATATATTATCATGATTATGGAATTATGAATATATAGTAAGAGATCATTTATAATTTTTATTTGCCTCATTAATAATATTCTCCATATATATTATGTTTTGTTTTTTTTATCATTTTTTTTAAATGCAGTTGGAATTATCAGATTTGTTACAAAGTGTTATTTTCTGCATTATCTCTTTTAATTTCTTCATTATAATTATAATCACTTTTTCTTGATTCTTTATTTATATATATGTTATAAATCGTATTTTAAAATACATCAATATATTATTAAAATTATTATAATCAATCTCGCTAACAATAATATATTCTTAAATATAACCTTGTATCATTATTCCTCATTTTGATGATATCTCAAATAGACTTCTCATTTTTGATGTATGAATGTTTCACTTAGCTGTCCAATGCATTATGAATACTTTTAAGATTTCATTGCTCCCATTTCTCTTAACCGAAGTGACTGATTGAAGGTGAATGTCATGTTGTTGAACTATTTATTATTTATAATAAGAAATATATAATAAAAAATTAACTGTCATAAAAACCAAAAGATATAATGAAATCAAAATTAAGTTTAAAAAGCAAGGTGGCAAGATATGCTTATTTGAATCGGTATGGGACCTTTAAACCAACTCAAAATCCAAGACTGCTATTGACACTTTCCCAAATTTCAAAGATTTTAAAAGTCCCAGTATAATTTGTCAGAGAGTCATGTTCAAACTATTATAAACCACGCCATAGTGTTACACATACTTAAAGCTAGAATAGAAAGAAAATAACTTAAGAGTAAATAGATTACTTAATGAGTGAAGAAACTCTTAGTGGTTGGAAGGGCTACTCACTTCACACTAGAACTATGCCTTTCCATAGACTCTACCCTGATTCTACTATAACAGTCTCTTAGCTATAGTGCTTTTATAAGAAATTCAAAATAAAATACAAAGTAATGAGAACGACATTAAAACTTAGCAACTATTGATTAAAATGTGTTAAGAAACAAAGACTAGAGAGATTCAATAAACTCTTGGAATTAGTTGATGATAGCAAAAAGATAATATATGTGGATGAGATTATCTTTAAACCATACTAAGTTTAGCAGCATACATGGGCAAGTTTAGGGAGAAATTATAAAAAGAAGGTTTATAATTAAAAGCTATGGCAGCTACTGTAGCCGTAAGCATGGAGTCAGGACTTGAAGTCTATCAATTTAAAGTAGAATAAATTAATATGAAAGACATTAAAACTTTGATTGAGTATCTGTGTTTGAAGAATAAACACGAAAATGTAGTAATATTCTGGAATAACTTGAGAGCACACCATAGCAAGATGGTACAGGAACAGATTAAAGGATAAAACTGGGAATGTGTTTATAATGCCCCATTCTCCAGAATTTTATTGCATAGAGGAAGTCTTTTTATTAGTAAAAAAGAATATATGCAAAAAATATTTCAAAGTGATTTTCAAGTGAATGGGGAAGAGCACTTATAAATTATAAAAGACAGTATACAAAGATAAAAGTAGACAAAGTAAGATTTATAATAACACGGCATTCAGACAAAATGAAATACTATATAAAGCTTAATGAATAAATAGACATCCAATATGGAAATACTGGTCATGACTCCAGAATTCCTCCATAAATTCATCTTCTAGTCCCTACATGTTCGATGATAAATTGAACCATGACTGTGTCAGTGGAGGCTTTGTTAGGATGTCTCTTCGCTTCAATCTTGTCCTTGAATTAGTGAAAGTCAACAGAAACTTTGTAATGCTCTCTCTTTTTCTTTCTAATTCGAGGTTTAGACTTCTGCTTGAGCATGGAGAGAGCCTTCCCTTTAGATTCTAAAATTAAATATATATTATTAATATAAGCTTACTAGAAAAAAATGACTCCCCTGATAATTCTTTGTATAAATCTTCATTGATGTAAATCTTTTCTTTTTCTTAAGTGTCATCAATATTCCTTTTTCGATTTGCATATTTTAAAAGTAATGAGACATATCCTGTCCATAAGTGCCTAACACACCATAGAAGTACTTTCTGTCTGGGAGTGTTGTATAATCAGGATAATAGTTCATGAACCTTATTATTTCCTGATCATTCTTAATCTGGTCAAAAACATTCTTGACAGATAGCTCTTCGTTATAAGGCACGTTAATCTGAATTACCTCTCCTGAATTTAATAGCTACTTTTCACCTGAAAGGAAGTCTTTGATAAATCTCATAGTGATATTTTCTTCACTTGGCAAAAAATACCCCTCTTAGATTTATATTTAAATGATCTTATTGTTGAATTGAGAAAGTTTACCCAATCACTTTTAAAACGAAATTTATTTTGGAACTCTCTTGCGTCATGGGCTTAGATAGACTATCTTTCCATATTTTAAAAATATTTAAATTATTTTTAAAAATATAAATCAGAAACTTTATATAATTTTGATCTATTAATTATATTTATGAAATAAAATTTTTTATTAAGTATGGAATTCTATATAATTAAAAGCTTTCTTAACTGATCATAAAATATAAATAAATTTTGTAATAAGAAATGTTTTTTACTCTATTAAAAAACTTTTTAGATAAGTTTAACTTTAATAATATTTTTAATTAAAATATAATAAAAATAATATGTCATAGTTGCAATGTGCTTGGCAATATGTAATAATAAACAAACTCTTTTTATATGTTTATAATATAATTATAACACTTGCAACTGATATTTGCTTAGATAATTATACATAAAATATTTAGAAAATAAGAATAATTTATTTATTGCTATGATGCTCTTCAAGGCCATCTTTAGATAATCTATTTATATATTTTTTAAATAATTTAATTATTTGTAACTGGTTTCTATAGTAATCTCTAAACATTAATGAATAATATAATAATTATTTTTTAAAAAGAAGGAAGTCAATTTATATATGGGTGAAAAGTCTTCCTATTTTGTTTTCAAACTATTTATAAAGTATTCCTAGCTCAAGATTAGAATTATAGCTCAAACTAGTTAGAATTATTCATTAAATAATTAGTTTAATATTATAAAAGAATGAATATTTCTTATAAAACTTATAAAGTATTAAATAATACCAATACAACCTATTTATCTCACCATGCTATTTATAGCTCGTGAAATAAATTTTTAATTATAAAACTAATTACAATGTTAAAGCACTCATTGCTATTATTTATTATTTTTAATTAAATAATTTTTTTAGTATATACTATAAATTTTAGAATAAACAGAAAGTAGTTCTTGGATAAACCAAAAACCCTTTCATATAGTTCAGTCCTAAGTTTTTACTCATAAAATCGGCTTCCTAAGAAATTAATCAATTTAAATATTGAAGATTATAAAAAAATCATTTAGCTTAATTAAAAGTCAAATTAAAACAAACTACAATAAGTAAAGTATATGCCAAAGAAAATATAAGCACAAATAATAGATTTAACAAGCAGATTTGTTTGTAAATAATGCCACTCAGAAACCCGTCATGCTAGTCTAAATGCACTTGAGGTTCACATCACCCGGTATCATAGGGATTTACTCAAAGCCAATAAGTAGAGTGACATGCTTCTAAAGAGGACTTGCAAATATTGTGATCACAAAGGACAGGGTGTATTACTGCAGAAGGTATGGGGCCAATTGCAACACCAGCATCAATAAACAAAAGTAATTGAGAAGTACAAAGAAGATAAAAAAAACACGAATATTAAATTAGAAAGTTAATTGCTAGGTGGTACCAACCACTTAGGACTTTCTGATAGAGCTTTCTACTACACTAAGGCCTACCGAGGGCAGGTAGGGGGTTGCTGGGCGCAACGCATGAGGGACCAGTCGGCGGGGTTCAATCTGTCAGCGTAAACTCCCGAGTGAGCTGGATCCTAAGATTTCCCTGCATAAGATGAGTTACTGGCTTGAGTCCAGTTTCCTAGGTAATAGGGAGCAGGAAAAAGGTACACTCTGCCTTCAAAAATGAGAAGACGAAAACCATTAAAGCCAACGATAAGGATTTTTCTCCCACACCGGGTTAGGGAGCTGAAGCTACCACGAAAGGATAGGGATTATGTTTCCCAGCAGCGGTGGGACCGGTAAGCGTTTTTCTCCATCTTCTGTCACTCTGGTAGGATCCTACGAGCTCTGTCCTCCATGGTGAAAACCCGGTTGACATCTTGATTTAAGGTGAGGACTAGGTGATAGCAAGAATGATTTTTTCGGAGTTTTCTACTTCACGACTGCCACGTCACGAAATTTGCCACGTCAACTCATTCAGATACGTCTACGTCACGACTAAGATTGATGGTTTGATTTTAGTATTAAACAGTGATATGTTAAATTTATTTGATTTTAATCATTAAACACAAAAAAAACACTAATCATTCATAGATGGACTAGCCCAAGTATTGATAGATGTTTATAAGGGATACTGACTCATACCAATACAGCAAAAATTAAAGGAACTAACCTAAAAAGCCCTTTGAGATCCAGTTGTTTAGGATAAAGATGTTCTAGACATTCTAAAATGGCAAGAATAGCATAGGATGCCTAAAAAAAGCATGGCAAGCATTTCGAAGTTGTTATTATGGATCCTCAATGGAAAATTCAACAAAAGGTTATAAACTAAACACTCTCTGATGAAGAGATTCTAAACTTATCTATAGGTTTAGTGCAATAAAGAGGAATCCTCATACTATGGATAGTCAATTAATAGAAAGAACTAACAAGGGAATTTCTTAAAAGAATGGATATGACGAAGTAGAATAAGGAGAGTGGATAAAGATAACAAAAAACATGAAGTTGCAAAAGGGCTCTGGGAAGTACACTGCTCACAATAATGTTACATTTCTTGTTGGGAAGAAGGGAAATGTCTCTGATAAGGTAAAATCATCAGAATTTGAATCAATTTAAATCTATAAAATACAAAACAGAAATATATAATAAGCATTACTTTTAATAATTAAAATATACTTTTAAGAAATAATCTGGTTTTACAGCTTCTTATCTCTCCGACTCCGCGCATTTAACAATACAATTCGTTGTTTGGTCCATTGTATGTGTTGAAATATGTGCTCTTACTCTTGAAGGAGTCGACAGTATATATAGCAAAACGATTTTCGTACATTCCGGTAGTAGCAGTTCCATCTCTCGTGCATTAATGTTGAATTATCGCATTTAGTTTGTGTAGCACGGAGTCTAACAGTATACTGTTCAGCATCTCATCAAACTGTAAAAAATAGAATCTTAATTCTATATATGCACTTTTGCATATAATTTGTTGGTGCGGTTCAATATTCTACTCACTATATCTCAAATATTTCCTTATTTGCTAAAGTGTTTTTGCATTAGCAAAAACTTATTTCTTTTAAGAGAATTCAATTTAGACGAAAGTGATTTAATTTTAGCAAATAAGGTAAATATTTGAGATATAGTGAGTAGAATATTGAACCGCACCAACAAATTATATGCAAAAGTGCATATATAGAATTAAGATTCTATTTTTTACAGTTTGATGAGATGCTGAACAGTATACTGCTAGACTCCGCGCTACACAAACTAAATGCGATAATTCAACACTAATGCACGAGAGATGGAACTGCTACTACGGGAATATACGAAAATCGTTTTGCTATATATACTGTCGACTCCTTCAACAGTAAGAGCACATATTTCAACACATACAATGGACCAAACAACGAATAGTATTGTTAAATGCGCGGAGTCGGAGAGATAAGAAGCTGTAAAACCAGATTATTTCTTAAAAGTATATTTTAATTATTAAAAGTAAAGCTTATTATATATTTCTGTTTTGCATTTTTTAGATTTAAATTGATTCAAATTCTGATGATTTTACCTTATGTTAAAATATCATGTCACCGACAATGTAATTTTTTCTAAAGTGGGAAAACACTCAGATAAACCTGAATAAATTTACGATTTTGTTCAATCAATTGCTCCAGATAGATTTAATTTAGAGATATTTGCTAGGCCCACAATATAAGACCTAATTATACATCGTTTGGGAACTATCTCGCACCTCTATAGACTTGAAATTATTATATGAGTTACATAAGTAATTAATGATAAAAGCTATTTTTAAAAAATTAAATATTTATAATTATAATTAATGATTCGGTCATTCATGATACTATCAAGTGCCAATGATCAATCAAATGACTATTTATTTGCTGTTTATCTTTAAATTAAACAATCGAAAAATACTTCCTTGATTTATTTAACTGAGAAAAAAATATCTGAAATTTTTTGAATAAAATAAATTATTAATTAAGGTTTTAACTAGTTTTTTGGCTACTTCTGCAAACTAATCTGAAATCATTCATATAAGTAGGGAGTTACCATACAATTACATAGGTAATAACATCTAAATGAATTGGCAGTTCCTTTTTTGAACAATTTAGTTTGTCATGTTATATGATTGATATTATAGTTATGTTCTGGACACATTTATATTTTGATTTAAATTAAATCTTATTAATATACATTAATAAAAATAATAAATTTTTGTTATTTCAAAAAAATAGTTATAGTTACAAACTATTTTTATATGTTTAGATAAAAAATTAAAATAACAAATGTTTGCTTAGATAGTATATTTTAAGCTGTCTTTAAATATTTAGACATTTATGAATAATAAGCATTAGTATATCCACATATGTGGGTGATTTATTTCTGACATTTTAGAAGTTTCTTTAAATTTTTGATCAGTTTATGTGTGTTATATCTTTATATTTGTAAGCAAAGGCTTACTTTCGAAAGGTAAATTTTAATTATTCATATTTTGCATAATAAAAAGATTATATTTTTATCATCAAATGAGGAAAAATATTTCCTGTATATATTTGAGATTTTTATCAGAAAATTTCAGCTTTTTTGTCAGTCGGCAGTAACTTTAGGTAAATTTAAAAATGAAATTTGCAATAATGAGAATAAAGCTGCTTTATCTTTTTTCTTTCACTCAGATGTTGGCATTTTGTTTTCCTCATTAAGTACCTCTTCTGCTTTATTGATATTATTTTCTCTGATTAGTTTATTTATTGGTTGGTAGTATCCATGTGTCTGGAGCTTACTTATTCTTTTGTTTGACCATGCCATGTTTGTAATTATTTCAATCTATTCGTGTTTATTCATGTCAACTATTCTGTTCTCTCTTACTCTTTTCAAGAACCTGTTTGGGTCCCTCCCATGTTTGTAAAAATACATGTCCTCAAGTGGCTAGCATCTAAAAAACGTTATGAAGATTTTATTTGTGTTACATTCCGTAGTTCGGGATTGTCCTACCTCTGCAGATTGCCATCATGGTATCCTTTTCCTTGACATCTTTGGTTAGAAACCCTTTTTCGTAATATGCTCTCATGCTTTTTTTACACCTCTCTCACCTTCTTAGGCTTAAGGAATTGATAAATCTTTATGTTTATCTTGTTGATATTTTTCAAAAACCAGTTCTCTAAAAATCTCACTGGTTTTGTCTCTTGACTTCCGTTACTATTCTTAGAATCTTATTGAGACATCTCCCGACGTTTTAACGCTATTCTTTTATGTAGGAGTTCCATTTTTTAAAAATCCTTAATCTTAAAAACTTTGCCGCATCCAGAGGACTGTACTTTTAGATAATTAATGATATGATTTATGCTGTTTTTATGGTGCCCCTCACTTTAGGGTTACACAAGCTTATTAGTCTTTGATAAACTTCTGTCTTTCTCTTCACGCCATTCCTTGTATTTTTCAGAAGTTCATGTTTGTTTAGGCAAATCCAAAATACTATTCTGCTGCACATTGTTTATTCCTTCAATTTAGAATACTCTTTCTAGTTTTATTGCATCACTTGGTACGACTAATTTTTTCGTGTTTAATCTCGAATTGTGGGTCTTTTTAATTTTCTTAAAGCAGTTTATTACCCTTTTAAACTATTTAAAAAGACTGCTTGTTTATGGTACTCCCCAATTTTAACTTATTATTTTTACATATTGTCTGTTTTATATAGCTTTGTTTCCATATTTTAATATAATAATTAATTGAGTTACTTACATAATTTTGTATTGAATTGACAAATATTTAAATTATTTAGTATATAACTAATAAAAAATTGATATTTAAATTCATCCAGTAACTAACTATTTACACTTAATAGTTACAAATTCTGAATTATTAAAACTCACTATTAAAATTTTAATATTATTAAATATTAGTTGGGTTTATTAAAGTTAAATTTATCAAAGTAATCTGTCTTTAAACGAATTCATTCAGTATATATTAGGTTTATTAAAACATAAAAAAAGTAAATTGTTTATTATTAATTTAAAGTAATGCTATATTGAATAATTAAAACATATTTATAACCGCTTTAATTCGTAAAGCCAACAAATTATCAAACTAATTATTGAATTTACATATAATCTGTTTTTATGACAAACTCATGCAAATTTTTAGTTAATCTATTTTTTATTTGTCTTGTTAGAATATTTATGTAACATATGCCTTTACTTGAACTTAGATTTTGTATATAATTTAAGCTAAATAAAAATAATATTAAATTATATAAAACATTTTTAGCATTGTTACTTGAAATTTATTTATTTAAGCAGTACTCAATATATAATAATAAGCTTATCAAAAGAATAAAAGATACAGCCGAATTGAAATATTATTTTTTTATTACTTGCTTCTCACATACTAGGTATCAATATTCTTTTCCATAAATTTTTCTAAATTTTATATTAAGTTTTCATTTAGAGTTTCCTCTGTAATATTAAAATTAATTAATAATCAAATTATAAATTCTATATATAATATTTATTTTAGTTGAATAAAAAAAAGGTTATTAAACTGCTTCTCTGTTAAGAAAAATAAGAAAGATATTTATGTTTGAATCCGTTTTATCTTTATATAGAAGCATTTGTATCTTTTATTGAGTATCATCCCTATTTTAATTGTATCTCTTGAACCATGATGGTGTCAAGTCATAACATTATATTCGTTATCAAATTATTTAATAGCCAAATTAGCTTGTGCTTTAAAATATAAAAAAAAATTAAAAAGTCTATTTTGTAATGTTTTAAGCAAGTTTAAAAGAATTAATCAAATTAATCCATAAAACTTTTTATAATGTTTCTAGTATTTAGTAAAAAATTGATCTTCATAACCTAGTTAATTTCTTAATTGAAGGTTACATAATAGATAATTGCTTAAAGTTGTGTGAGAAAATAAGAAAACACTTTCGTTTGTCATTTAAAATTCATGTTTCTTTATTGTATTATTGATGGATTTTTATTTTTTTAAAAAAACTATTATAGTTATTGAAATTTTAGTATTTAGTGTTTTAGTTTATCCTAATCTTCATCTGTGCTGATGATATTTTACCATTGATGATAATGTCTTAACATGGAAGAAGAGAAATAAATATTATTTACTATGACGAGTTTTCAAAGGTTCAATTTTAATTATTCACATTAACTTATAAGTGTAAACATTTAAACTTCATTCTATTTCTCACTAACTTTATTATAACTATTATTAAAATATATCATCTTTTCTTGGGCTATCTACCAAATTCTTCTATTATTTAAAATAATGGTGTTATTTCGTTTTTCTTTAAATATACAGGCATTGTTTGTAGATTCGAGAACAAATATTAGCATTAAATTTTCAAATGCATTTGATTTATAGTTACTTGAATCAAATGATTCCTAGCTAAAAGCTCAAGAGATAAATGTCACTTAGAGGAAGAATTTGAAATAAGCTAAGGTCATTCTGAACTTTGACTTGGATATCATAATAATTTGAAACTTCTAATGAAGTTGAGTGGTAAGATATATAATTAGATAATTAATTGGAAATTCTATATTTTTAAAGTAATGTTATATTAAAGCAAAACAATTTACTCTAAAATTTATTTAAAATATAAGTTATTTACCATTCAATAAAATATTAAGTTAGACATTTTTAAATAATTAGTTTTTTTATTCTAACATGTTTAATTTAGATAGATTGTGACTGATTATAGGCACACTTAGAAAAAGTTCTTTGCCTAACAACTCAGCGTTAATGTTAAAAAAATATAAATCAGTCTAAATGATTTTTGAAATATAATGGTTAATATATTGTTCTTAAAAATTCAATATTTAATAATTATTATTGATACACTTCCATTATAATTTGTTATCTTTAGTGAAAACTAATAAAATTATATCCATGAATACTCTCGTTATATTCTTTCAAAGGTAAAATTGAAATTACTTACTGCTGTCAAGATATTAACCATTAAACTGCTTAATTTTTAAATGATAAAACATCAAAGATTTTAATTCTAAAATTTCCATTTAATATTTCTATATAGAATTAGTAAGGCAAAATTTTATACTATTGATAAAGTACATTGAATTTAGGGATTTGTAAAATAAACTATTCTTAAGAATAAGTAATTTCCATTAATATAAAAACTCTGATATCAAATAATGTCCCAAACTAGTTAAGTTTCTTATATTTATATTTAAATTTTTTGGCTAATTTTTATTTGATTTAGACTTTTTTTAGAAAAACATGGGTGTCAGTTGAATTAATATTTTATCATTTATCCAATTGATTTCTCTTTTAGCGGAGAGTCTCAAGTAAAAGTTCTCACAAAACATGATATTTCCCAGATTCTAATAAATCTGAGTTTAATACTCATTTTAGTAGAAACATCCAATGTCCTCAATTACTAAGACTTAATCTAAAAATTGATAATTTTGACTTTAACTTCACCTAGTATTTGCTAGGATTGTGACTATATCTAGAATGAATTTAAAGAAATGTAGTTGGTTTAATCTCCAGTCTGGTAACATAATTCTCATCGACTTTCAAGCTGTTTTTTAAATCTCATTATTATTGAGGAAGAAATCTCTTTCTTTGATGTCATTGAGATAATTAACCTTTCAAGATTTAGATTGTATGGCTCAAGTTTAGGTTCTATAAGTCCAGATGAACATATCCTGAAGTTATCTCAAACTTTAAGTTTAAAAAAAGCTTGCTAACAATGAAACGCTTGACTTCCTAGTCACTAATGAATGGAGTAAAAGATTTTATTTAATAATGCCTTAAGATTCAAATACAAATAATATACAGCGCAAATTTTAATATTAATGACTTATACAAAAAAGTAAAATGGGTATAAAATATTAGAGTATTTGGGATCAAATCCTTTCACTTTATATTTAACCTTGAGAGATATAGGGATCAAATAGCAATGCTAAAGTTTTTGAAACAAAAGTGGAAGTAATTTATGTTAGTTAAATGGAGATGCTTTGCTAGATTAATACAAATCTTTTTCTCTTTGTTTCTCTTAGCTTTTTTTAGATAAGAGAAGACTTAAGCTACAAAAACTCATATAAAATCGGCACTTTTACAATAATTCAAAAGCCCGAATTTAATTTTACTTTAGCAAAATGTGATAAATAAGAATTCTTCAACTTAAGTAATTTTACATGTTTATGGATATACTTTGATAATCCAACTTGACCACACTTGAAAGTTTCAGGAACATAAATAAGTCATTAAGATTGTTGATCGGTGATTATGATGCTCAAACTAGTCCAGATAATTACAAATCTTTAATTTTTATCATGTTATTTAAACCTTTTAAAAATCTTCATGATCTTGACCTTAAACCTATCACATATTCAAACTAAGTTAAAATGTTGCTTTACTAGAATCAGCACATAAAGATATAAGACCTCGATTCTAAGATTTCAACACAATTAAGTGTTATTCAATCTTAATTTATGGAGAGGGCTTTATGAAAGGTTCTAATTGATGTGCATGATCGAGTGATAAAATTTAGTTATGAGTAATCTTTTATAATAATAGCTATCTCGAATGTAAATGGAGCACGTTTTCGTTCAAAGATAGCAATAGAGTAAAATATCGATAGATAAGATTAGGGTTTTGCTTATGGACCGCCAAGGCATTTTATATAATCACCAAAAATTAAATCGATAAGCCCATCAATTGTATCTTCCAATCTCAAGACAATTGTAATTTCTGAGTTAAATGCCACCTTTGTTTAAATACAGTTAACCTTCTAAAAAGCTAAAAGAAACAAGCTAAACAATAATTTAGAGTTCAAAGACATTGATCAATTCTATGGTGGATTAAACAAATATATTGGTCGTGAAGTGTGATAGATTATTTCTCTTAGGCTGTTATCAAGTCTTTAGAATTAAGGTAGTTGATAGAACATCTATCAAACTTGGATCTAGTTATGACGATATATGATGCATTGTAGCTTATCTGACAATCAAACTAATTAGAATACCTCGAGTTTGGGTGTCTGAGAAATGCAGCTTTAACAGCTGATAGTTTGTCATCTCGAGGTTCTTTTTAAAGTAAAACTTACGATCATATTTGCATTAAGGAAGAATTAGTAATACTGTCTAATAAACCATAAATTAAATAATTTTAATGGAATAAAATAGTGAGCTGATACTAAGTAAAGAACTTTATTTATGAAAATAAAACCTTTTGCTTAATAAGTGAGAAAAACAAAAGCAATTAAGTGGTTCAAGAAGATTTAAGCGGAAGTCAATTTGTAAAATGGGGATATAAAATATTGGAACAAATCAAATTAGTAAATATTCAAAAATCGGACAAAATGTAAATTAATAATCAAGTATCTTGATTAATTATAATTATTATATCTAAAAATATTTAAATCTCCGAGCTAATTCAAAATTTGTTTTTAAGACTTAGCTCGTATTTAATATAAACTATGCTTTTAACTAAAATCATCTTAATTTATATATATTCAGTAATAATTTATATTTTTGTATTTATAATCCAATAATAATGCTTATCTTCATTACAAGTACTTTCAATTGGTTGATATTTTAATTTGCAATTTTTTAAATTGTTACATAAGTTGGAAAAAAATGTTTAATGAAAAAGTTGTTGTACACAAATGATTATTTTAATTTAATCAACGATGTTTATTACTAGCATAACTTTTTTTAATTATCAATAAAACACAAGTATTATAATTCTCTTATTTTAATTATTTACACATTCTTTGGCAATTGTAAGTAATTTTACTGAATCATAAGAATTATTTTTAAAAAATTGGAATTGAATAATATTAAAATCCATTAATTATATGGTTTTATAAAATTTTTATAATTTATTTTGAATTAAGAATTTAGATTGTGTTCCCTTTAACCAAAATTTGCAAAATGTCATCAAAGTTATTCATAGTCCTGAATTAATCAGCTCCTATGCAAGCTGAGAAACGGACTTCAGATTATCTATGACTTCCTAGAATTTTTCTCCAGCTAGGTGATTCAATATTAAGACAAGGATGGAAAAGTTATCTCTCCAAGCCTCTGTATATATTTACCCCATGTAATTAATCCCATTAATGTAGGGACATGAATTCGAGTCCGTTTAAAAAGTTTATGTCCCTTAAATTTGTGCTCTTGAAAAGTTACTGATTGTACAATAGGAGGTATCAACAAGATTAATTTTGATGTTTTGAGGTTTTAAGTAGAGATGTACAACATTTTATTCATGAAACTTGGCTATTGCAAAAAATGCACTAAATATGCATCTCCATGTAACCACTCTACTATGCTCGAGATTTAGCAGATCTCCCAAGTTGGTATCATAACTCTTTAACCAAATCAGCAAGTAAGTAAGGCTAAAATAAATCTTGGCAAGGGAGTCTAGTTTCTTATTATTGTTCCTCTAAATTAATAAGCATGGTAATGTCTCGTTAGCTATATCTCAATAGAGTGCATCTTACAAACTCTCTATATAGTGTCTAGACAAGTGGTTGTATGTTAGAGAAGGTCTCCTCTAAATTTACTCTTCAATTGATTCAATTAGAAAACCATTTAAATAACACTTTTACTTAATTGTTTCCTCAAAGTTTTGACAGTTGTTTTAGGTTATTTGAGGTTTTATTTAATCGCCACCTATTACTATTAAGAGCGTAGTTAATTTTAATTAGAGTGACCTTCTTTTATATCATTGAAATTAGAGTTGTGAAATTTAGGTTCTGGTTATTTTAGTTCCTCATTTTAATTGGGTGCCCAACGTTATCAGATTGTGGTCTTCCCTATTGCTTCGAAATCGTTTGTTTCAGATCCAAATTATACAATTACGAGATAACCAATAATTGAAAATTAAGCGTTTAAGGACCTTATTATTTACGAAGGAAGGGTACCCTGATTCAAGAAGGTCTGTTTCTGAAAGAATAATTAGGTGCCTCTTTAGTTATGCAGTTGGGTATCTGACATTAAACTTTAGCTTGCATACTTTACAAGAGTATCCGTCCTTTAATTTTAAATGACGAAACTTCCCCTGCTTTCTAGAATGAGTTTTGATATGCCTTTTTTATTATTTCTTAGTCAACATTTTGTCGCAAACTGTGCATTTATATATTGATTGAGATATGGTATTGCCAGACTTTAGAATGCTTGGTCGCTACTTTTGCTTGATTTCTTTTAATTAGTTAAGGTTATTAGGAAACATATATAAATATTTGATACTTACTATTTTCTATAGTACAGCTTGAAAGCTCGACTACTGATGATGAGTAATCATCCTCCGAATTTATACTGCTTAATGAGGACATGCTATAATTGACACCTTTTAATTTATCTTCGATTTACTATTAAATATCTTTATTAATAACATTATTAATAGTCACAATTTTGTTATAATTAAACTTAGTTATTAAACATAGTTATTTAAATAGTTAATGTTATTTATGAAAAATATAAGAACAAAAATTTCAAGATTTTAATATTGTAGAAATACATTTGAATTTGGAAAATTAATTATAATTAAATTAATAATAAATCAAAATCGTGGCAGTTAAAGTTGCCAATTTAAACAACCTAGGGCTCATTCGATAGAGAATTCAAAATTAGCTAGACTTTATTACTGGCAGTACTATTTTATCGCATCGAGGGAGCTAGATAACTTGAGTTTAATTAAACTCATTTAAATTCATTAAATTATACCCTCACATTAAAGTCGAGTTATCTCGCTCCAGGGATGCGATAAAATAGTACCGCCAATAGTAAAGTCCAGCTAATTTTGAATTCTCTATCGAATGAGCCCAAGATCGTTTAAATTGGCCAACTTTAACTGCCAAGATTTTGATTTATTATTAATTTAATTATAATTAATTTTTCAAATTCAAATGTATTTCTACAATATTAACATTAAAACCCAGAAACACAGAGAATTATCATTTCAAACCCTTTTGTCCTAATTTTGTCCGGGCAGGACATTTACAGGATATTCTTAAATTTATGGGTGGAACATAAATGAAAAAAAAAGTTTCCAATGTAGGCCTCAATACAATTAATTAAAGTCCATGAATAATTAACGAAAGGAACCTTGGCAAAATGTAAAAAGAAATATAATAATTACTCATTGCTGCTTAAGCGATATTGCAGCCAATAAAAAAAATCTATTAATATGGAAAGAAGATTTTTGGAGAAATGTGAAGGCTAAGATAAATTAGTTAATCAAAATTGTAATTAATTCATAAACTTATGGAAAGCACTTAAATCCCATCCAGATAGTTAGAAGGCCTATTAAGTAGTAAATCAGACTGGTATAACTACTTCAAATTCCAATGTAAGCTTTAAGTGTTTTATCTGATATAGGCAATATGCTCATGCCTCCTTATACATAATGCATTATGAGATTTATAAGAGATTTTCTTAAAGGGACCAAAATTTTAATCAAGTTTAATGAGATAATTTGGATTAATGTCCCATTTTTCCCTGAGTTGAGCTTGAAGCGCATATGGGAGGAAGTTAGAGTGGATGAGGAACTGATAAGGTACTTAAATATTTACGAGGATGTTGATGATTAGCTTGATCGCAATTAGTTTTTTTGGCATTCTAGGGACCCTAAGAAATTAATATTTGTAAAGGATGGTTCATGATCAATAGAAGATAAGAATTTCAGGGACTTAAATTTAGGGGGAGCAAAATTTAATTCTTATGAGCAATTAGTTAATAGAGGAGTTCTAAAAGAATCCAGCTATTTCGAGTAAGTCAATAGTTTCCTTAATTTTTTGACATAGAGAAAAAAGGTGGGCGCACTCACTTTTGAAGCAAGGTTCATAAATCAGAAGAATCACTAAGAAGAGAAAGTTGAACGAAATGACATTTTTAGTACTCTGATTATATTAGTCTTGCAATTTAGAATAAAGAGGAACACAAAGAGGGGCAAGAGACATGGAACCTAAATTAAACTCCTTAGATTTTAATTAATAATTGCTTAACTTAAGACCTAAAATTAATCATTCTTTTTCCAATTGTGTAATCTAATTTTGCATTTTAAATTATGTGCTTTTTTAGTTTTAAGGCAGTCAACTTAGTTAATACTTTAAATTGCGTCCCTAACTATTTAATATTGCATCTTATTTGAGAAATTTAAGTTCCTTTCAATTTCGTCCTTTTTGTACTAAAGATTGACTCTAGAAAAAATTTCTTCAATACAATTAAACTCGGGGAATAGGGAGCATTAAATACATAACTCCATCCATTACCTTAAATTTAGTGTTTGAAAGTCTTGTTATGTTGAGCTCGCAAATTATCCAGAAAAAGAATTGCTTATTTGCCCTTTTAATAATCTATAATGATTTCAAGTCCTGAAAGTAAGTCTGGAATTTTAATTTATTTCTCTTTAATAACGCACCCTAAAAGTCCTTTTAGTCCAGAAATAAATACCAAGGCAGCAAGAGTTTTTAAATTAATGCCCCCTTTTTAAACATTTTAATTTTAATAAGGTCCTGCCCAAGCTTTTAAAGTAATTGAATGGGGCTTAAATATAGCTTCATCCAGATATATTATATTTTCTACACCTCATTAGCATTACATAGTAATGGGTACGATTAAAGCTAAGCTACCTAAATCTTTCAAACAAAGAATTTGAAATCCTATTTGAAGACTTAGAATTTTTGTATTTTACGTTATTTCTAAGATATATATTTCTTAAACTGGAAGTAGAAATCTTAGCATAAGGAAATTTTTGATGAAAAATATTTGCCCTATCTGCAATAGAGTATAGTTTAAGTTCCATCGATGCATTTTGATTGCCCAAATAGTTTAAATGATCAATCTTCAAGTTAAGAGCTTTTTTATTGTTCTTTTTATTTTAAACAAGCTATTTATAAGGATTAATGCAAACTTTTCTATTAATGTTTACATGAAACTCAAACAGTTTCCCTTATTATTTATAGTTAAAATATGTCAAATTATTAGCATGCAAAGGATCCTTCTCCCCGAATAAAAGTATAAGGATTTACGATTTAGCAACCTAGCTAATAGTACAAGAAATATTTTTTTATATTTATATTTAATTTGTATTATATTTATGAATCTCATTTTTTCCTCAAAATAATTTTATAAATGTGCCATTCAAAAAGAATTTATGCACTATTTATTTGTCAATCTTTCAAGTTCTCTAGATAAAGCAACTTACTTAATATTAAATTAAATTCAATTTCATTACAGAGCTAAGCCAATAATTTCACAACTGTTATTATCTAAAGAGCCTTAAAATGAGCTGTTGAAGTTAAGAGTGTCAAACAATTTCCTAACCCAAACTCTATTGTATTATAAATATATGTAATATGCTGGCAGTAAACATTATAGACTAATGGTTTAATCGACAATTTTGACTTTTAAAAATATTAGTTAAATCTTTTTTAATTAACCTTGGATATAATTACGTTATTTAAGCATCACTTGACATTACACATGGTTTAAGTCTTTGAAGCTGGGGTATCCAAGCAGTATTTAATGCTAATTATCAAAGTAAATCCAGGTTAAGTCTAGATAAATTATTTTAAACCTTTAGAATTTAATTTTATTCTAAAGAGCCTCTATTGGATCAAAATTTGTTACAGTCATATAAATGCTTCTTTCTAGTGAATAAATAGAAATATTATTGAAACATTTCAACAACTCTAAAATATACATCTATTAAATCCTAGTTATTAGGAATCTGCTCACCAATAATTTATAGTCTTCTAATAGGCTTAAGCAGTAGCTAAGAGCTCTTATCATTTGTTAATCCAAATAATTCACTAAAAGTTATTAAAATCTAAGATAACTTAGTGACAAAAAAGCTTGACTCCTAAATTTGTCTAACACTAACTTTTGAGATAAACTTTGGCAATAAAGGAAAGTATCATTAGGTTTTTTTTTAATTACTTATCAAAGTTAAACCTGGGAGAAAGATGCACTTTTATAGAAATCGAGATGAGATGAGTAATGCAAATTTCAAAACAAATCTCTCTAATTATGAGAGATTTGTAAAGTCAAACTTAAACAAGAAGAGTGAGTTTTTTTGCTATAATCAAGTCTAAATTCAGATATTCGGAAAACTTTAGATTACAGATTATAGATTGTCGAGTAACTTCATTTTGGCTGAATTAGATTGATACTTCAATTAATTAGGGAAAGTAAGATTAATATTTAATTTTAGGCTTTAATAACCCTGATTATTTTAAACTCAAAAAATGCTAATAACTTCTTAATATCATAGTGCATACTAAGAAATTAGATTTCAAATTCTAAAATAGTTTTAGAAATTAATTGTTTAGTCAAGAACTTCATTTAAAAGTTATTTATTTAAATATTAAGTATTTCTACAATCTAATTACTCAAGAATTTTAGTACTGCATTATTCGAATGATATTATTATTAATTATTCTGGATTTATTCAAGTATTTTATGAATTTAAATGAAACATTACAAGAATGGGATTGTATATTAGAAAACAAAACATGGTTGCTGTTTAAAGATAGATTAAGTTAAATATTTAATAATACATACAGATTTTTTATATCTTATAACAATTTGAATAATCAATTGAAAATATTGATTAAATCTAAGCAATATTTTTAGAATCACGAGTAATCAATATTTACTGTTGAATCAGAATATTTATGGCTCGTTACGTAAAGTTTAAACAAATATCAATTAGTAAATGATTGGTGTTTCAAAATTTGATTGTATTGTTCTTAAATTATAACTTTACATTTCTGATAATAAAATAAAAATGACTATATTTTATGTTGACTTGATATTAAATGGAAACTGTTACAAAATGTTACAAGAAGTTTAGGAAAGTTTGATATAATGCCTGCATAACTAGTTATTCTATGATCACTCTATAATAAAGTGAATGCTCAATATCAATTATCAATCGAGGGCATGATCTTAAAACCAGATATGAATCAAACGTACGATGGCTACATTCTTATTGTTTCTATTAGAAGATGACACAGAAAAGAAAATTACATGTTTAACTAAAAATTAGTAAACTATCAATCTAAACCTAACATTAAAATAAAATGCTTTATTAAAAACTAGATATCAACAAATATTAAAGGATTAACTCTTTAGTAATATCAATACAACCAAATTTATCTAACTATTTGCTCATTAAAAAATTGAGACTTTAACACATAAAAGTGAGAATTTCCTAAGATAAAAAGGTTATTTTTTCCATATTTATATAGAAAAGTTCTTTTCCAAAAAATTACTAAAATAGAGATTTAAGGAGCTCTTCATTTGGATGATAATTTACTATACAAATGCAAAAATTCAAGATAACTACAAGATTTGCTAACTTAATTTTAAAATTCTTCATTTGCCTCGACATTGGTGTATAAGCTTTGGTATCGCGATAATACTACACTGTAATTTTTGAAACCAATAAACGTTTTGAACTTGCCAATGATTACTTCCTTCGTAATTGGTCCAGATCTAATAATGGGAAACGAACTTTCAATCATAAAATCTGTACGTTACCTTAAATTTAAGATTAGATAGATCCTTGGCAAATAGTTATAGAGCGTTTACAGATCATTCTAATGCTACTCAATTTAAAATTTTGCAAAGACTAATATATTAGTACTTTGCAAGGAAAACTTAACTTAATACGATTTGAAAATTTTATTTAGTCTGAGAATTTCCTCTCGCATTATAATTATAAGTTTTAGGGTTTAATAGATTCAAGGTTTTAGAAACTACTTAGAGTAGGGAATATTCAAGCTTAGTTCAAAGGATCAAAAGAGAATTTGAGTTGATGATAAAGCGTTTTACTGTGACTATGATTAAAAATTAAGTATCTCGATTCTAAGATGATATAAAAAAAGTTTGTTCAATTGAAGGATGGATAGAAATAAAGCCAAATAAATCATGCAATTTATAGCTAGGGATTTAACATAGGCAATTTTTCTATTGAGAGGCACTTTAAATAAGCAAACATAAAAGTGATGGATAAAACCTTGTTATCATTGACAACTTTCTTTCTTAAAATATATAAAGAATATCGATGAGAAATCTACATAATTAATTCTGTTTCAATAAATCTACATTATGCAGTATGATCATCAAATTAAACTATGTATTCGCATTGATGCTTCAGTTCTTAGAAGATTAAAGATTTTTTTGAAATAAGCTGATATGAAAATTAAATAATGATTATAGTAATAGTAATAATAGCAATAGAAAATGCAATCTTATAAAAAACGTTTCATCTTCCTATTCATCCTCATCTTCATCGTCTTCATCGCAAATATTGACTTCCTCTGCCCCTCTCTCAATGACTTCTTGAACTCCTTTTCGATAACGTCCTAGTCTTTCCAGGTGCAACCCTGTAAAAATATAATTTTTGATTTGTTTTTTGTAAATTACATTAATGTTGAATGACATATCGCTCTCTGATCAGACATTTTTTCAACTTTGATTATTATTAATTAATTTGTATTTAAATTCCATTTTATCCAAAAAAAAATCTTCATTGATTAATGTCTATTAATCTTGTAAAGTTTATAATTATAACTATACTATTAGCTTAGATGGAAAATTTTTTAATGATATTGCGCTATGCTATTTTATCAAACAGATATGCAACTTTACAAATAAGATCAAGAATACGTCAACAGAAACAATATCCCATTAAATTTCTTTATACTATTGGTGCATTATCTGACTTTTAATCTTTAAGATACAACTTTATACATATAGTTGGTAAGACCATCCTAACTTTAAACTTATTTCCATACATTCTTATTTTTTAAGTGTCTCAGGAATTACTGATTTGTTTATTTTTAGCTTTGAAAGAGTTCTAATTTAGAATCTAAACAGCTCTTAAACATATTCCTAGCAACATAAATATGTTTCTGAGACCAGGAACTTACAGGTTAACTTTAGCATATGAGTGATATTTCTATTTTAATCAATGTTTTTCGTTCAAAAACTATCTCTCAGTAATTGGTTCTTTGGTGGTTCTAAGTTTCATATCTTAAGAGCAATTCAAATCAATGAATTTATCATTTATGGCGAATTTAAGAGTTTTAATTTGAACTTCTAAAAGGATCATAGCTTTGAAAGATTCAAAGTTAAAATATACGCAAATTGAAATGGATAATTATTCAATAATTCATTAATTAATGCTTATAAAACAAAATTTAGATTGATTCACTTCAAACTAGATTCTATAACACGTGAAGTAATGGCACTAGTCTTGAAAACAACCCGGACTAAATAACAGTATACAAATTGCATAAATAAATTTTTTTAAAAAATAACTAAAATTAAGTTCAAAAAGTGAATTGTAAAAATCTATAATATAAAATAATCAATATAAATATTATGATACAAATACGAAGCAGTCAAACTTCTCATACATACTAATCAATAATTTTAATTAATTATAGCCCCAAATAATGTATGATTATTATGCGAAGCAAGATGACCATTTTCATTTCTATATTTCCATATAATTAATAGTACTATATTTGTGATAAATTAAAATTTTAAAAGTATATTAACACATGTATGATTATTAAATAAGTGCACTTTATAAAAATTGGAACTTAATTTACAATAATTCATGTTCTATTTTATATTCTAATCACAGAATCTTGAATAATCTCTAATTATATAGTTAAGACATTATATTTTATTAATTTTTATACAAGAATTATGATAATTAGAATCAATTAAAATCTACTGACTTTTAAATATATCAAGATAATAAAAGATAATTAAATATAAACAAAATATACATAAAATAGTTGTAAACTATAGAAATTAATTGTCGATATATTTAATTCAGACATTTCAAAGGAGCAAATTTTTCTTACTTTTGCCTCACTTTACTTATCTTAACATTATTATCAAATCATTGTACACATCTATTTAGAAATTTTATTTATTATAAATATATTCATAAATTTTTTTCACGTAAAGCGTTAATAATTTTTAAGAAATATACAAAATAGCAGTTTAATTAAATGAAGGAGTCAGAATCTATAGTTAAATATAGGTTGAAGACCTATGGTGAAACACTTCGGTATGGGTCTAATCCATAACTTTACTAAAGCAAAGTCCTGGCTAGCTACAGGACTATATCCTCAATCCTTGGAATTAGTCAATATTAGGTTTGAAAATATTTTTCCCATAAACTTGAAGAAGCAAACTAGTTGATGAAGGAGAAGGTAACAAGAGTTGAATCTCTCCCTGATTAACTTAAACGGACCATCACATCTTCTGAAATTCTAGATAGGCAGAAAGGACTTTCCCTTGAAAGTCGAGTGCTCCATCTGAATAACATGTACTCACAGTACCATCTCACTCCTTCATAGCTCTGTAGAATTTATAGAAAGTAAAAAATAAAATACAAAGTTATGAAGACTAAACACTGAATAACCCATTGGAAGCTTTAAAGTTAAAAGGGCCGAGATTGTCAAGCCTCAGAGCTCTAACATAGTAAGCAGAAAGACTTAAGATGGTCATTTATATTGACGAAATAATATTTAAATCATTCAAAGCTTGTCTTAAGTCATGGGTTCAAAAGTATAGTAATTGAGTTAATAATAAGTTAAGGATAACTTTAAAGACTTAAGCTTTTATTGTAGGTGTAAGTAGAGAAAGGGGGTTAGAGGGTTATATGGTCAAGCCATTTTCTATAAACACCATAGATTGCTAAGACATGCTAGAATATTTAAGAATTGTTAATTTACAATCACAAGTAATAGTATTTTGGGATAATCTGTACATTCATCATAGTAGGATTGTCCAGGAAAAAATTAGAAGATATAAGTGGGTGTGTCTTTTCAACGCTCCATACTTTTTGGAGTATCATAGTATTGAGGAAGTCTTTTCTAGAATAAAACACCATAATAAAACTCAACTAATAAATAATGACTTCAAGTTTCTGCTGGTTAGCATCTATAACTTATAAGAGATTCAATTGAAAGTGTGTAAAAAGATACTATAAAAAGAATAGTAGATAGATATTAAGCTTTAATGAAAGACTTTATTAGCTTGAGTTTAATTCGTAAGTGATTTTAGAATTTTTATTTAATTATTTAATGTCATTCCATCTCTTAATCAGATGGCTTGTACTTGGTTTGTCCTTCAATGAATGAAGAGACCTCTTCCCTCATTATGTTTGAAGGCCCGTGTCCCTCTTACTCCTTCTTGAACTTGGGAAAGGCTTCGAAATATCGTGATATTGTTTTTTCTACCTCTCCTTCCTTGGCTTTGACTTAAATTTAAGCAAAGATAGAGCTTTCTTCTTTGTCTCTATATTGACAATTAATTCATTTAAACACTTACTAGAAAAAAATGGCTCATTCTCAAGCCTTTTGAAAATATCTTCTCTAATATAGATTTAGTCTTGCTTGTCCTATTCTGAGGTAGAAACATTTCTCACTCTATTTACGTGTTTGATAAGCTCTCTCACGTAATTAGGCCAAAGAGTTCCTAATACACCATACAAATACTTTCTATCAGGCAACACCTTATAGTCGTCATAGTAATTCATAAATTTCATAATGCTTTAGTCATCCTGAATTTGGGCAAAAGTCTTTTTGACTGAAATTTCCTCATAGTAAGGCACATTGAAAGTCTGCACATTTGCGCTCTTAAGTAGGTATTTGTTGCCTGCCAATAAATCCTTAAGAAATCTCATGGTGGTTTAGTTATCTGGAGGGAGGTAGTACCCCTCTAACAATATTATAATGGGCTAAACTTACTATTGAATTTCAAAAATGAAATCAGATCCTTCTTGGATCTAAACTTCTGTTGAAGTTCCCTGTAGTAATGGCCTCTGACTTCGTCCGCTTGCATCTTACATTAAAATTTAATATTTAATAACTACTAACCAATTTTTATAAAGATTTTTTGATGAGTTATTTTGAATCTTGAGGAGATTTTTGAGCTCATTACTGAAATTTACAATATCATCATCCAAATTCTATTGATCAGAATTTAATTTAGAAAAGTCTTATTCAAATTTTATAAATAATTAATAGAAAATAAGACTATTAAATAAGTAAATGGAGGCTCAGTAGCTTCACCATAGGTTGAATTTATAAATAAATTTATTCAAACTTCACTTGTACCTTTGTACATTTTTAAATTTTTTATTTTAATTTTTGTTTGTTTTTATGAAAAAATTGCAAGAAAATAATTGCTCATATTTGATAAATTAGAATAAGAAACTAATTTACTTACATCTTTTAGGCTTTCTCTGGTCTACATGGTCAAGTCTGAAGTCTTTGCAGACCATTTCCCCTATAAAAATAATATTATTTATAATTTAATTTAAAATAAAGTCTATCATTACCAAGATATCTCGATATGCACAAACAAAATAATTTTCTCATTTTTATTATAAGTCTTGAAGTGGATTTCTCTCTATATTATATTTACAAAAATACCTATAATATTATCTTAGCTTTACTTGGTAGATAAAAAAGTTCTAATGGGAAAAAATGAATAAACTTACATTTTATAAATTTTTTGCATCTACCATCATCAAGAACATCCACATTATTATTTAAATAATAATTAAAACTTTTATCATGATAATTTTGATAAATTTTTGAGAGTTAAATAGAATGAATCAATTGCCTAGTTATTTAAATAAAAATATAAATATAATATTATTAAATGTAACATTATGTCTTCTGTCTCAAAATGAAGCACTTTTATATTTAAGTTAACTAATTTCTCTACATTTTGTATGAAAGTGACATTTTACTCATTTTAAATATTTATTCAAGTGAATTGAGATTTTTAGACTTATATCATGCAAGCTTGATGATGAATTAAATTTTCTGAAATAACTTAGACTTTAGAACTAATGCTTGGGAAGAGAAATGAACTAGACATAGTTGACGATACTCACAGAGTAGAGTGTAGATATTGCGAACATTTTTATTAGAATAAAGGTTCACTCAGCACTCATGTAAACGTTAAGCATTAAGAAGAGAATTTACAAACAAAAGCTTGGGAAAAGGAGATGAAACAAACTTGTATTTTTTGCCATAAAAAATTTGATAGAGTGTTTAACTGTGAGAGACACTATAAAACATGCAAACTCAAACCCATAGATGCTTAGATTATGAAAGAAAAACTTTAAAAGCAGAAATCTTTGGGCATATACCAGGGAGATCAAGTAATTAAAATCAGAATCTACAAAAACTATGAGCTTGTCGCAATTAAATGAAAAGTAAAAATTCTCACATACAAAGCGCTCACCGATCCTATTAATTTAGAGGGGATATAAATGACATACTGAAAAGGTAAAAAATTGCTCAAGATTGCTTGAGAAGATATGGCAAGCTTTATGAAGTTTTAATGATGGACCCAGCATGGAGACTAAAATAAGACCTGCTTTATGATACTGTGTCAGACTTAGATTTTTTAAACATGCCAATAAATTTAGTTTAAGAGAGGGAAATTCTCATTATTTGGGTTGTCAATTAGAAAAGAAAATTAGCACAGCAACTCATCAAGAAGCATGGATACGAAGAAGTAGACGAGGGGATGTGGCTTAAGCTTACAAAGACTGGAAAAATACACTGTGGTTGGGGATTTTACACTTCGCACTGCTTTGAGAAGTTTATTATAGCTAAAAAAGGAGATGTTAAAGACATTGTGTCCTACCATAGAGCTGAAAACGTAGTTATCGCCCAAGTTAGATAGACTCAAGAAAGCCAGACGAGATATATAGCTTCGTATAAAAAATGTTCCCTGACAAACTGAACCTAAAAATTTACGCAATGGAACATAATGTAAGGGCAGGTTGGACATCATTTGGCAACAAGCTTGAGGAAGATAATAATTGATTATACTGTAATTGAATTTTTAAAACCTCCTTCATCTAATATGTTCATTACTTATAATTTTGTAAAATTTTTCATGATTATATAATAATAATAATAATATTGATAAAATACATAAAAATAGGAAATTGTAGAACTTTTGAAATACAGAGAAATAAACCCCAAATATAACTGCATGATTTTGATATTATCCTAAATTTAATTTAATAAACTATTTTTAAAAAAACAGATTGATTGAATTAGTACATTAGTTTATTAGTTTACAGAATACTTTAGAAAAGTACTATTTATAATGATCCAAATAATCCAATGAACCAATGTACTAAAATGCAGATATACGCTAAGAGAGAGTATTATTAGTGCTTAAATGTACCAAAGTGATCCAATAAACCAATAAACCAATGTACAAACTAGATCAATCGGTTTTTTTATTTGGTTCACTGAGTGGCCGGATGTGTAGATAGTTAGGCGTATTTACTTAAGCATTATCCGTAAATTATATATATTTATTTAAAGTTTAAAATGACGGGAGAATCAAGCAGCGCGGATGCTAAGTATTCATCACTTCCAATAGCCTACCATTTGACAGAATACCGATGACTTGATAAGGAGGCTTTCCTCGCCGGAGTTACGCTGATCAGGCTACACAAGAACATTCGAGAGGTAGGGAAGCCATTCCCATCCGGCACAGCTTAGCGCGCTCAATGTTTCCTCAAGAGGCTCTAGATCGACGGTGATGTGCCAGGAGAAGCCGGATAGACAAGCGAAGATACAGCAATAGACAACGGAGAGGGTGGAGACGGCACTAATTGAGAGACACGATCATCATCATTATATATTTCTGCAGATTAATTTACGGATAATGCTTAAGTAAATACGCCTAACTATCTACACATCCGGCCACTCAGTGAACCAAATAAAAAAACCGATTGATCTAGTTTGTACATTGGTTTATTGGTTTATTGGATCACTTTGGTACATTTAAGCACTAATAATACTCTCTCTTAGCGTATATCTGCACTTTAGTACATTGGTTCACTGGATTATTTGGATCATTATAAATAGTACTTTTCTACAGTATTCTGTAAACTAATAAACTAATGTACTAATTCAATCAATCTGTTTTTTTAAAAATAGTTTATTAAATTAAATTTAGGATAATATCAAAATCATGCCAGTTATATTTGGGGTTTATTTCTCTGTATTTCAAAAGTTCTACAATTTCCTATTTTTATGTATTTTATCAATAATAATAATAATAATAATAATGTGGTCACATTGAGGTCTCTGGGGACCCCTGATCTTAATAAGTTAAAGAGCTTTATAAGGGACAAGCCCTAATAGATTTTTGGAGAATCTCTCTTAGCATGCTGAGTCTTCATCTTCTGCCTCTTCTTCTTCCTTTTCCTTTTCCTCTGTTTCTGTTTGTCTTTCTTTTTCTTGGTCTTCCTTTCTTTCCTCTCTTTTGGTTGATTATTTGGACGTGGTCTTTGAGGTCTTTAAATTTGAACTGAGTGTCAAAGTGTTTGACGTTTATAGAGAATTTTAGGTCTTTATGTGCTATTTGTTTTTTGCATCTGGTTGTGATTAGTTGTATTAGGTCACTTTTAGGAAGTTGGTTTATTTCTGTAAGCATTTTACATTTATCTCTATCTTGTTCAGATGAGAGAAGGAGTCTGAGCAGATCGATAAGCAGCATTTTCGCTAGCTGTGACATTTTTAAGGATTTCTATGTTGAATAGTCTTATGAAGCCTTCTAGTTCATCTGGGGTTTCTACCGCAGAGTTAGTTTTGGATTTAATGTGGTCAGCTAGTTGGCCTTTGTTCATGTTGACCATCTCTATCATCTAGTCTTT
>ARYC01018575.1:0-18853 GCA_000711775.1 Oxytricha trifallax
TCTAAACTACTTTTGTAGTCTACGAGGAACTATTGCATTCAATTGTGTGTGCTAACCAAAAATCGGAATTTAATCTTTTACTTTATGATTCTCAATAACTTTGGCTTCAAGAGCTTTTAAGTCGAAATCTTAACCAGGTTCCATCAAACTCTAGGGTTCTAAATCTGATTGCTTATACTCAGTGTAAAGCTTTAACACTAGCTAACCAAGAGTCTTAATTTAATTATCATTAGTAATGATTCATTAGCTCCTTTTTTAATACTTTCTCTATATTTTTGTTTAGGATCAATGATAAATCCATCGATTTCAAACTCTGAAATTTCATCACGAATCTCATTAAATAGTGAAATCATATCATTTTCACTTACTTCTTCTATATTCACATCTGCAAGAGTTATGTTTCTCTGGTAAAGCATGTTAGTTGTTAAGTATTCTGCATAATTTTGAAAATCTTCTAAACCACTGGAAGAGCTCTGCTCTTCACTTGAACTATTACCATCATAATCTTTATCTTCCAACTTGAAGAATTCTGAGAGTCTTGACTGTCGTTTTTAAGAATATGATTCCATAGACAGATTCCTAAATTTAATAATAATAAATTCTCTTGGTGCTGGTAGGAATTCCGCTAGCGGAAATTGGACCGTGCTGGTAACATTTAATTATCATGAAAAGCACTCTCTAGTTTTAGTAACGGTAGTGTCTTCCCGAATCGAAATTGACCTATAAAAATGGTGAAAGGCACCTAACTTTTAAATTTTAATGAACCAAGGATAACTTACTGGTATCAATGTTCAGGAACTCGCCTAGAAATGCAAAAGTAAGAAAGAGTTATACAACTTTCTTGCCCAAGACTGCCACGCTTTCTTACCCAAAGCAGACTCCACCAACATTTATTTCCTTAAGTAAATCATAAGAGCAGAGAAAGAAGTAACGATTAACTTACCCTTGTAACTGTTATTATAGTATGTAAGAAGAGACGCAGTCAAAGTGTCAGCAGTGCCTCAAATCGATGGACTTACAGTTTAAGACTTTCTCGATTATGCAAGAGGATCTGCAAGACTCCTGTAATACTTGCCAGATGAACGAGATTGGGTCCACCTAGACAGATAATGGATCTGTGACTTGCTCTTAACCCTAGACACCGACGGTGTCTCCTAGATAATTCATGATGCAATGCTCTAATGAAGAGAAAAGCTAGAGTAAAGCAGAGATCTCGTAATAGAAATGAGACCCGAGTTCGTGGACGCTCTCAGAAGATGCCTTAACTTTAGCAGTAAGTTTACTCTCTCTTAATTTCGTGTGTAGCTGAGCGAGGTAAGGCTGTGAATCTAGTAAAGGGTTCATATAAAAGAAAGAGAACTCATGATTAAATGGAGGAGGTAAAAGATTATGAATAAGCTTCAAAATAAGATAAGCAGGAATTCTTGCAGTAAACTAAAAAGTTGAAACAAGATCATGACAATTTGGAAAGTGAGTTGCTTGACTTACGCAAGATGAGAGACCAGTTTATGCTCAATAACAACTGATTGAGCTTGCTTTGCGCAGCTGAGAACTTCAGATTTTTAATGCTGCTGCTTCTATTCCTTCATGAATCTCTATATACTATTAATAGCAAAAACTTGAATTTGGTGAATTGCTTAAAAAAATTAAGATAAATCTCATATTCTTAATCTTGGTTTTCTCTCTGGATTTTTGTGATTTATGTCGTTTTTAAAGTGCCTTCTCTCACTAGAGGCCGCCTTCATACATCTTTCAATTGTCTCTTCACTCTCTGGCAGCTCTGTATAAGTGCAAGTGAATGTTTTATCTCTGGCACTGCGACGAGTATAAAGATCTCAAGTCTTATTTTATTCTTTGATTTAGTCAAGCTTTTATTATCCTTTCACTAATCTTCTCTTTGAACTTGTAGTACTGCTTTTATTTTTGGATCTCTCTCTGCTTTGAGCCTTAGTAATCTCATGGTGCTACCGCTTTAAATTCTTGTGCACCAATTTCTATACCTCTTCAAACGGTTTGTTTTGCAGCACTGGATTTAACTCATCTTCTCTTCTATTACCTCTATGAGAGTTGGTTAATAAAAACCCAATTTACTTTATTCAGTTGGTTCTTCAACTCAGACAGCCTCTTTAAGTTCCTCAACTTTTTCTTTCTTCTCTTCTTCAATTGGATGGATTGCTTCGTTATAAGATTTCTCAGTGAGCCTTATAAGGTGTTCAACAATTTCTCGTACCTTCTTATCATCCTCATTCTTATTGGAAAGTTTTGCAGTTATCTATTCTTGAGGCACTAAGTTTGATTCAATTGAATTTTCCATAGCTTCTTATTGATTTTACAAAATTGATTATACCAAATTGTACTTGCGATCAAGATTAAGGTCTGCTTCATTTTACTCCACTACGAGGCAGCTGCTCTGCACTACTTTTAGAAGCTAGTTTATATAACACTATCTGCCATCTACCTTTGGTGTTGAGCCTACCAATCCTACCAATGATTTATTCTTCAGATCTTTTTGTAAAAACATCAGCGATAATTAAATATGAGCCCCCATTTTGATTGATTTCATCATTCGTTTAAATGTCTGTGCCTCAACCCTATGCTTCATTCAACAAGTAAATTCCATAGTTCTTGCTTGCATTCTTCATTAAATACCTGCCTTCAAGGGTAGCTTCAATTACAGCAGCGTGGCCGTGGCTGAAACTTGTGAAATCAAAGCCTGAATATTAAAGGCCTTATTCAATAGTGCTGTAATTTGCAGAGGCAACAATTAAAACTGGGGAATTCGCTACTTAATCCTTTATGATTTCCTTGATTTTCAAATAATCTCCTTGATTTGAATTCACGAGCAAGTCTGGCAGCTAAGTTTTCTTGTCTCCTTACAACTTATCAAGTGTAGGGAACACACAGGCGTGCTTGACAAAGCCAAGTTAAGGCAATGTTATTCGGTTTGAGAAAGATGGCTGCCTGAAAAACCAACAATACTTTTTGCTTGCTTGAAGAGATTGAGCTAGTTTACAATGTTTTCACTGGAACCATCTAATAAAATCCAATCGTACTCATCAACCAGCACGATACTCTCGTGCCACACACTCATGAATTTAGGGTTCTTCGTTTATTTCTTCAGTTGTGGCTGAGTAAAGTAATAAATACCTGCGCTTCTTGCAATGAAATTAAAGTTTGAATTAAGAGCCATTGCACTAATTAACTTTTAGAATTTCTTGAAATCCCTCTATACCAATTGCTCATTCTTACCAATTATGATTACGGATAGCTTGGTTTTAAGAGCTATAAGAATGGCTAGCGCAATAAAAATTAAGGTCTTGCCATTTCCTATACCAAAATGAATTAAATGGCTTGACTGTAAGTTATCGCAAATGTAGTTAATGCACAAAACTTGTGAACTATACAACTTAAATCCAAGATTTTGCTGCAGTTTTTCTAAATCTTCACTCACACTCAACCTTTCATTTGAAGGCTTTTAGTAGAAAGTCCTAGCTAATTAGTGCATAATGTTAACATTCTCAAAGAGTTAAAGTAGTTCTGCAACAATTTTATCAGAGAATGCTTCCATATTGCGAGGTAGCTGCAAAATTCGTTGAATTTCAGAACAGTCACCATTAAGGCAGTTTTCAATAACGTTGCTTGTAAGACTTACATTCTTTTCAACCTAAGCTTCTATTAATTACTGTTAAAGCCTCTTGATTTGCTCAATCTTACCAACCCATTGCACGACTCTATTCTATAGTCTTGATGCGAGGCCTTTCATAAAGTAAACCATGGTGTTTTAATCTATAACCTCTTACTTCTGAAAAAAAAAAAATAAAAAAAAAAAAAAAAAAAAAAAAAAAAAAAAAAAAAAAAAAAAAAAAAAAAAAAAAAAAAAAAAAAAAAAAAAAAAAAAAAAAAAAAAAAAAAAAAAAAAAAAAAAAAAACAAAAAAAAAAAAAATAAGAATGTAGACCTGGTTAATGAGATGTACTCTTTTAAAGAGTCAACAGTTGGACAGCAACTTAAAGCACAAATTCTCACGAAGTGCTCTGTATATGCAACTGGAATATCTCTGATTAAGTGCAAGCCGCAGTCTTGTTTGAGTAAAGTAATGAAAGGCACATTCAATATAAAGAATGAAGAAGGTACTAACCTTCTAACTTGAGGGTCAATGAGTATAACTACCAGGTATCACTCATAAATTGTATTACATAAAGGTTTGAATCATCCAGTTTTTTAACTTGAGCAACCTGTATAGTGAAGGCTGAAGCTGTGTTGAAGAATACGTAATTTGCCAGGCCTAGTGCCTGCCTTGCATTAGGCGAGCGAACTAATAATAATATTGATTCCAAAATAAGTGAGTCTTCAACTTCGACTTTTTCTCCCATATAATAACCCAAAGCGGCTAAAAAGATACGAGGCTTGGAATCTTGATCTATATTACTATTGCTGAGAATTAAATCCACCAGCAGGGAGAACAGGTCCTAGAGTATTTATTGATCGTTGACGTTCTCAAAATTGTTCAAGAATGATAAAAGTGACTGAGTGTTACGAGTCACTATTTCTTGCAAGATGCAAGACCTTTCATAATATTTAGAATTTTTGAAATTTTCAAAGTGTTTAATTAACACCTCGTGGCCGATGATCGCGCCGTAGTTAATAAAGAGTTGAGGTAAGGGTTCTTTATCATGTTTCTAATCGCTTGCAAAGCTTACGCTCGTAGTGAATTCACTCACCTTCATCTCTTCGTCGATTGCAGATAGTTCAGGAGGCTCTGAAATTACAGATTTACTTTCGTGGCTGTGCTTCACTTACTTGGGTTTATTGTTATTTAAATACTTTCTCACGTACTACTTAAAATCCTTAGTCTTTTCAAAGCCTGCAAAATCCACCTGCTCCAGCAGCAAACTTAAATTGAAGTTGTTTTAGTGCAGAAATTCCTTTGCACTATTGATTTTAGCACTGTCTTGTGCATTTTTATATTCAGATTTTATACCCTTAGGTTTACCCGCATCTTCAAGATTTACATTGGCTAGTAGATTTTCAAAAATCTGAGGTAAGTTTTCTTGTTCGGGTACCAGTTCTGGCACCTGCTAATCATTAATAGGTTCTAAATAGAAGGTAATATCAAAGATTTGAGCTTACCAGCTTCCTTATTGAGAAGTTGAGGAGGGTCAGTCTTAGAAGCCATCTAAAATCCAGGGGCTGGATTCATCTAGTTTATGGTAGATTTTAATGATTAATTCGACTGGATTTTAATACTAAATAGCTGGATTATTAAAATTTGGATTGGATTTTTGCAAATTTACTGAGAGATTTTTCACACTTTCGTCTCTATCCTCCGGATTTAGAGCTAGCTAGAAGAAATTGCACTTCTAGTAGATATAATTCACTGTTACTAACATAACTAGCAGCTTTAAGTCTCAAGGTGATGGGTGGTTGAAGAGCCATGATAATTTTTAGAAAGTTTCGAGCTCGAGCCCATCCAAAATTGGCTTTTTAAAAAAATGTCGAAATCGCGAAATCCGTTAAAATTCAAAAGCCTTGCCTGTCTATAACTGAATAATGGCGAGGAGAAATGTGAAGGAGGGAATCGCTAGAAGTTAATGATACTCAAAATGGAAATTTCGGGTAGAAGGTTTGAAAGTCGAAAAAGGGGCTCTGGCTTAAGCCAAAAGACTGGATTTTAGGGGGTTGCCAGGGTAGGGGGAAGGAAAATGTTGAAAAAGAGGGGAAGTGAATAGGGAAATGTACTGGATTTTTAGGTTGTTTCGAGTTGACTAATCATTCTTAATCAATTGGTACGGTTAAGTGCTAAGAGAATTAAAGATTCAATATTCGCTGCTTTTCACGGACTCGCTTTCTAAGGACCTTAAAGAGGCATTTTCAAATTTAGTTAAAAAGCCTTAATTTAATTTTTCGTATTAACACATTTAATTAAATTCGTTTACGCACTTATCAAATTCTTATGCACATAACAATACATAAACCCCAATACATATGTGCATAAGAATTTGATAAGTGCGTAAACGAATTTAATTAAATGTGTTAATACGAAAAATTAAATTAAGGCTTTTTAACTAAATTTGAAAGTGCCTCTTTAAGGTCCTTAGAAAGCGAGTCCGTGAAAAGCAGCGAATATTGAATCTTGAATTCTCTTAGCACTTAACCGTACCAATTGATTAAGAATGATTAGTCAACTCGAAACAACCTAAAAGTCCAGTACCTTTCCCTATTCACTTCCCCTCTTTTTCAACATTTTCCTTCCCCCTACCCTGGCAACCCCCTAAAATCCAGTCTTTAGGCTTAAGCCAGAACCCCTTTTTCGACCTTCAAACCTTCTACCCGAAATTTCCATTTTGAGTACCATTAACTTCTAGCGATTCCCTCCTTCACATTTCTCCTCGCCATTATTCAGTTATAGACAGGCAAGGCTTTTGAATTTTAACGGATTTCACGATTTCGACATTTTTTTAAAAAGCCAATTTTGGATGGCTCGAGCTCGAACTTTCTAAAAATTATCATGGCTCTTCAACAACCCATCACCTTGAGACTTAAAGCTGCTAGTTAAGTTAGTAACAGTGAATTATATCTACTAGAAGTGCAATTTCTTCTAGCTAGCTCTAAATCCGGAGGATAGAGACGAAAGTGTGAAAAATCTCTCAGTAAATTTGCAAAAATCCAATCCAAATTTTAATAATCCAGCTATTTAGTATTAAAATCCAGTCGAACTAATCATTAAAATCTACCATAAACTAGATGAATCCAGCCCCTGGATTTTATGGCTTCTAAGACTGACCCTCCTCAACTTCTCAATAAGGAAACTGGTAAGCTCAAATCTTTGATATTACCTTCTATTTAGAACCTATTAATGATTAGCAGGTGCCAGAACTGGTACCCGAACAAGAAAACTTACCTCAGATTTTTGAAAATATACTAGCCAATGTAAATCTTGAAGATGCGGGTAAACCTAAAGGTATAAAATCTGAATATAAAAATACACAAGACAGTGCTAAAATCAATCGTGCAAAGGAATTTCTGCACTAAAACAACTTTAATTTAAGTTTGCTGCTGGAGCATGAGGATTTTGCAGGCTTTGAAAAGACTAAGGATTTTAAGTAGTACGTGAGAAAGTATTTAAATAACAATAAACCCAAGTAAGTGAAGCACAGCCACGAAAGTAAATCTGTAATTTCAGAGCCTCCTGAACTATCTGCAATCGGCGAAGAGGTGAAGGTGAGTGATTTCACTACGAGCGTAAGTTTTGCAAGCGATTAGAAACATGATAAAGAACCCTTACCTCAACTCTTTATTAACTACGGCGCGATCATCGGCCACGAGGTGTTAATTAAACACTTTGAAAATTTCAAAAATTCTAAATATTATGAAAGGTCTTGCATCTTGCAAGAAATAGTGACTCGTAACACTCAGTCACTTTTATCATTCTAGAACAATTTTGAGAACGTCAACGATCAATAAATACTCTAGGACCTGTTCTCCCTGCTGGTGAATTTAATTCTCAGCAATAGTAATATAGATCAAGATTCCAAGCCTCGTATCTTTTTAGCCGCTTTGGGTTATTATATGGGAGAAAAAGTCGAAGTTGAAGACTCACTTATTTTGGAATCAATATTATTATTAGTTCGCTCGCCTAATGCAAGGCAGGCACTAGGCCTGGCAAATTACGTATTCTTCAACACAGCTTCAGCCTTCACTAAACAGCTTGCTCAAGTGAAAAAACTGGATGATTCAAACCCTTATGTAATACAATTTATGAGTGATACCTGGTAGTTATACTCAATTGACCCTCAAGTTAGAAGGTTAATACCTTCTTCATTCTTTATATTGAATGTGCCTTTCATTACTTTACTCAAACAAGACTGCGGCTTGCACTTAATCAGAGATATTCCAGTTGCATATACAGAGCACTTCGTGAGAATTTGTGCTTTAAGTTGCAGTCCAACTGTTGACTCTTTAAAAGAGTACATCTCATTAACCAGGTCTACATTCTTACACAAGTAAGAGGTTATAGATTAAAACACCATGGTTTACTTTATGAAAGGCCTCGCATCAAGACTATAGAATAGAGACGTGCAATGGGTTGGTAAGATTGAGCAAATCAAGAGGCTTCAACAGTAATTAATAGAAGCTTAGGTAAAAAAGAATGTAAGTCTTACAAGCAACATTATTGAAAACTGCCTTCATGGTGACTGTTCTGAAATTCAACGAATTTTGCAGCTACCTCACAATATGGAAGCATTCTCTGATAAAATTGTTGCAGAACTACTTTAACTCTTTGAGAATGTTAACATTATGCACTAATTAGCAAGGACTTTCAATTAAAAGCCTCCAAATGAAAGGTTGAGCGTGAGTGAAGATTTAGAAAAACTGCAGCAAAATCTTGGATTTAAGTTGTATAGTTCACAAGTTTTGTGCATTAACTACATTTGCGATAACTTAAAGTCAAGCCATTTAATTCATTTTGGTATTGGAAATGGCAAGACCTTAATTTCTATTGCGTTAGCCATTCTTATAGCTCTTAAAACCAAGCTATCCGTAATCATAATTGGTAAGAATGAGCACCTGGTATAGAGGGATTTCAAGAAATTCTAAAAGTTAATTAGTGCAATGGCTCTTAATTCAAACTTTAATTTCATCGCAAAAAGCGCAGGTATTTATTTCTTTACTCAGCCACAACTGAAGAAATAAACGAAGAACCCTAAATTCATGAGTGTGTGGCACGAGAGTATCGTGCTGGTTGATGAGTACGATTAGATTTTATTAGATGGTTCCAGTGAAAACATTGTAAACTAACTCAACCTCTTCAAGCAAGCAAAAAGTATTGTTGGTTTTTCAGGCAGCCATCTTTCTCAAACCGAATAACATTGCCTTAACTTGGCTTTGTCAAGCACGCCTGTGGTGTTCCCTACACTTGATAAGTTGTAAGGAGACAAGAAAACTTAGCTGCCAGACTTGCTCGTGAACTCAAATCAAGGAGACTATTTGAAAACAATCAAGGAAATCATAAAGGATTAAGTAGCGAATTCCCCAGTTTTAATTGTTGCCTCTGCAAATTACAGCACTATTGAATAAGGCCTTTAATATTCAGGCTGCGATTTCACAAGTTTCAGCCACGGCCACGCTGCTGTAATTGAAGCTACCCTTGAAGGCAGGTATTTAATGAAGAATGCAAGCAAGAACTATAGAATTTACTTGTTGAATGAAGCAAAGGGTAGAGGCACAGACATTTAAACGAATGATGAAATCAATCAAAATGGTGGTTCATATTTAATTATCGCTGATGTTTTTACAAAAAGATCTGAAGAATAAATCATTGGTAGGATTGGTAAGCTCAACACCAAAGGTAGATGGCAGATAGTGTTATATAAACTAGCTTCTAAAAGTAGTGCAGAGCAGCTGCTCGTAGTGGAGTAAAATGAAGCAGACCTTAATCTTGATCGCAAGTACAATTTGGTATAATCAATTTTGTAAAATCAATAAGAAGCAATGGAAAATTCAATTGAATCAAACTTAGTGCCTCAAGAATAGATAACTGCAGAACTTTCCAATAAGAATAAGGATGATATGAAGGTACGAGAAATTGTTGAACACCTTATAAGGATCACTGAGAAATCTTATAACGAAGCAATCCATCCAATTGAAGAAGAGAAGAAAGAAAAAATGGAGGAACTTAAAGAGGCTGTCTCAGTTGAAGAACCAACTGAATAAAGTAAATTGGATTTTTATTAACCAACTCTCATAGAGGTAATAGAAGAGAAGATGAGTTAAAATCCAGTGCTGCAAAACAAACCGTTTGAAGAGGTATAGAAATTGGTGCACAAGAATTTAAAGCGGTAGCACCATGAGATTACTAAGGCTCAAAGCAGAGAGAGATCCAAAAGTAAAAGCAGTACTACAAGTTCAAAGAGAAGATTAGTGAAAGGATAATAAAAGCTAGACTAAATCAAAGAATAAAATAAGACTTGAGATCTTTATACTCGTCGCAGTGCCAGAGATAAAACATTCACTTGCACTTGTACAGAGCTGCCAGAGAGTGAAGAGACAATGGAAAGATGGTTGAAGGCAGCCTCTAGTGAGAGAAGGCACTTTAAAAGCGACATAAATCACAGAAATTCAGAGAGAAAACAAGATTAAGAATATGAGATTTATCTTAATTTTTTTAAGCAATTCACCATATTCAAGTTTTTGCTATTAATAGCATATAGAGATTCATGGAGGAAAAGAAGCAGCAGCATTCAGAATCTGAAGTTCTCGGCTGCGCTAAGCAGGTTCAATCAGTTGTTATTGAGCATAAACTGGTCTTTCATCTTGCGTAAGTCAAGCAACTCACTTTCCAAATTGTCATGATCTTGTTTCAACTTTTTAGTTTACTGCAAGAATTCCTGCTTATCTTATTTTAAAGCTTTTTCATAATCTTTTACCTCCTCCAATTAATCAAGAGTTCTCTTTCTTTTAGATGAATCCTTTACTAGATTCACAGCCTTACCTCGCTCAGCTACACACGAAATTAAGAGAGAGTAAACTTACTGCTAAAGTTAAGGCATCTGCTGAGAGCGTCCACGAACTCGGGTCTCATTTCTATAAAGAGATCTCTGTTTTACTCTAGCTTTTCTCTTCGTTAGAGCATTGCATCATGAATATCTAGGAGACACCGTCGGTGTCTAGGGTGAAGAGCAAGTCACAGATCCATTATCTGTCTAGGTGGACCCAATCTCGTTCATCAGGCAAGTATTACAGCAGTCTTGCAGATCCTCTTGCATAATCGAGAAAGTCTTAAACTGTAAGTCCATCGATTTGAGGCACTGCTGACACTTTGACTGCGTCTCTTCTTACATACTATAATAACAGTTACAGGGATAAGTTAATCGTTACTTCTTTCTCTGCTCTTATGATTTACTTAAGGAAATAAATGTTGGTGGAGTCTGCTTTGGGTAAGAAAGCGTGGCAGTCTTGGGCAAGAAAGTTGTATAGCTCTTTCTTACTTATGCATTTCTGGGCGAGTTCTTGAACATTGATACCAGTAAGTTAAACTTGGTTCATTAAAATTAAAAGTTAGGTGCCTTTCACCATTTTATATAGGTCAATTTCAATTCAGGAAGACACTACCGTTACTAAAACTAGAGAGTGCTTTTCATGATAATGAAATCTTACCAGCACAGTCCAATTTCCGCTAGCGGAATTCCTACCAGCACCAAGAGAATTCATTATTATTAAATTTAGGAATCCGTCTATGGAATCATTTTCTTAAAAACGACAGTCAAGACTCTCAGAATTCTTCAAGTTGGAAGATAAAGATTATGATGGTAATAGTTCAAGTGAAGAGCAGAGCTCTTCCAGTGGTTCAGAAGATTTTCAAAATCATGCAGAATACTTAACAACTAACATGTTTTACCAGAGAAACATAACTCTTGCAGATGTGAATATAGAAGAAGTAAGTGAAAAGGATATGATTTCACTATTTAATGAGATTCGTAATGAAATTTCAGAGTTTGAAATCGATGGATTTATCATAGATCCCAAAGAAAAGTATAGAGAAAGTATTAAAAAAGGAGCTAAAGAATCATTACTTAATGATAATTAAATTAAGACTCTTGGTTAGCTAGTGCTAAAGCTTTACACTGAGTATAAGCAATCAGATTTAGAACCCTACAGTTTGATGGAAAGTGGTTAAGATTTCGACTTAAAAGCTCGTGAAGCCAAAGTTATTGAGAATCATAAAATAAAAGATTAAATTCCAATTTTTGGTTAGCACACACAATTGAATGCAATAGTTCCTCGTAGACTACAAAAGTAGTTAAGAAAGGAGAAATAATTGTAAGAGAAGGAACTTAAACTAGCAGAGGAATCACTTAGATTAAGAGTTACAGAAAAGTTAACTTACCTCTAAATAATGGAAAGACTTGGTATATCATACTATAAATTAAGAAGGTACTTAAAAAGCCCAATAAAGAAAGCTTAATTCTGGAATCTAAAATAAATCAATAGAGGCAAGTATAAGAAACTGCATAGCAGAGCACGCACTCATATCGTGAATATGTTAATGTTTAACACTTAACCAGTGCAGGTTTCTGATATACAGCACAGTTTACTGAAGAATATTTTGTTAAGGTGTAGCAAGTAAATGATAAGAAGATTTTGAAGAATGAATTAATGATGACTTATAAATAAATCAAGTAGATTTCAACATTGCATAATAGCAATAGTAGCAAGTTATAAAGATAGTATGCAGCCCAATAATACGTGGAACACTTAAATAAGGGTAAGAGAATAATAAATATTAATGAATCAACTCTTAACTAAACTGATTAAAGACACAGAGGGTAGACTGCCCCTTATGTAAAAAATAGAGTTACAAATTCACAGAGACTAAAATAAATGAATTTAATTATTGGAGTTTCAAGTACAGGAGAGCTATACTATACAGTTAATCATGGAAGAACTAACTAGCACTCATTTATGTACTTCCTATGTAAACTAGTTAATGTATTGGATTCAGTTGACACTAGTTGGAGAGAAAAAACTTTAATTCTACTTGATAATGCACCTTACCACAGATCACAAAGAATTATGAATAAGTACCTGGATTTGGCTTTGCCAATAATGTTTTTAGGGCCTTATCACTATAGAATCACACCTGTTGAATTAATGTACTCTTGGATCAAAAATCGAGACTTGAACCCTCTGAATACCAGGGCGTAATCAAAGTAAGTCGCTTGGAGTTCACATTTTTAGGGGCTACTGGGCAGCATTCATGAAAGAGCTGGGCATGAATATTAGCAGGATCAACTAGAACTTGGGGAGGCGCTGCTTTTATCACGTGTTGACAGCGGCCTTGGAATCGATTTTGCTAAAAGATTTGTGAGCAAGGCGAAAGTGCGAGGTTAATAAGCGGGGCTTGCTAGCAAGAGTGGCCTAATTTAATTCGATTTTTGCGAGTATTAAATATTATTAAGGAGAGCTTTTTAAGTTGAATTAAGAAAAGTTAATTGAATTTGAAATGAAATTTGCAAGGCTCTTACATTTAAAATATCTCGAATTTCTTGATAATTATTCACGATTTTTATAGGTTGGAGTTCGCCATTTTTTAAAGTAGGTACCTTGAAAACGAGAGAAGTTAAATTAAAATGGCGATTTTTGAGAACTAGGGTTTATTAAAATTAAGGGTTTGGGCTTTCAACTCTGTAAGGTAAAGTACAAAGAAATTGAAAAAGCGATTTTTTAAAGTAAGGAAATTAGAGCGATTTTCGCAATAAATATAGTCAAGAAAATAAAAAAAGTAAGAAATCGTTATTATAAAATTGGTGACTTTGTCAATTGTTTATATTGAAAATTTTCATTCTAAATTCTCAAAATTTCATACTTTTACCTTGCACTTTTAACCAAACTCGGCAAAAAAATAGCCAAAATAAGCGAAATTCGCTTTTTTCAATTAATTTGGTGGAAAAATTGGCTGAAATCGCTCAATATTCAGTCGTTTGAATATTTAGGAAAATATGAGCCTATTTAAGTGAGGCGAAAATTATAATAATTTATATTTTCAAAACCAAATTAAACTTTTAACTAAGTTATTTTTTTTCAACTCTTCTCTACCAAATTTTCAATTTTAATGTCAACCTCTAGACAATCAAACAGCTTCTTAGCAAATTAAATTTAGAAATCTTCGAATTAGAAGAATTAAATTATTAGAAATGAAAGTGAAGTTAAAACACTAACCCCTCTGGACATGTAGTGTGTAATTAACGATGAAATGCATAAGAGAGGCATTTATGAAGTTTAACCAAACTAAATTGGTCAAGAACTTCACTTTCTTGAAAGGTGTAAACAAACCCTTGATAATTAAATGAAATTGAAAAATTAAGAAATTTAAAATGTTAATAAAAAAGTCCAAAGTTTACCAGCAGGTCCTCGCATGTCCTATGTTTAAAGCAAATAAGTTGTTTAAACTTTAGAAATTCCTTGCTAAATTTAAACTGAAAAACCAAAAGATTATAAGCACTTAGAGTATGATCAAATTATTGAGATGTTTAATATTACTCCAAAAATTATTTTTACAGGATAATCTTCTTACTCAAGCACTATTACTCAAGGAAAATTATATTATTATGAAACTGCCAGTGACTGCGAGAACAATGATTTCACTTGTTTAAAGAAGATTGATAAATTACAATTAGGAAATCCTTCAAAATTAATTGAATTATTTAATGCTTTCAATCAAGTTATGTGCAATAATAAATATATTTGCAGAGAATAAATAATTCAGTAACTAGTATTTTCCTTGAATGATATTAAGCATATAAAAAATATGTTGACATACAATTTATCTTTTGAATTCGCCTAAGTTTATGGACTCATCTAAAATGAATTAAATGAATATTTTTACTTTTCTGTTGTTGATAGATTTTCAAAGTATTAGATACGTACTACTTAAAATAAAGGAGTCGATTTAATTGATTAATTAAACCAATACAAAACATCTGTGCTTATTATTCAACTATTTGATCATGCCAAATATAACTTTTTAGTACTTAAAAAATTCCAAAATGAGTGGCATTTTTACAGAAATAATGATTGCATTCAGAAAATAACTCGTACAGCTATCCCAGAAGATGCAAACGGCATTATTAAAAGGGTTTAAATTTCATAATTTGACTTTGCTGAGAATTATTTAGGTTAAGAAAATAAAATCTACTGTTTAAAGAAGGAAAATCATGATAAAAATCACGTTGGGCTTTAATATTCAAAATTATTATCAAACTTTTACGCCGGTCTCAATTATGAATAAACATGCAAAAAGTGGTAAAAATTCACAGAATTCGTGGAAAGTAAACACTCAGATTCCAAATTTTTCAACGATTTATCTCTCAGAGGCTAATTATACATTTCAAGAGAAGCCTACTAAAATAAATATCATGAATTAAATACAAAATTATAGAAAAAATCTGTACAGGTAAAAGAACCCAAAAATTACTAAGATAAATCTATAAAATCCAAGGCAATTAACAAAAATTATGAGCATAAGTAAACAAATTGCAATAAAGTTGCATTAATTGTAAAGCCAAAATTAATACAATAATCAAATAGGCTTTCTAAATGAGCATTTAATTTAATTATAATAATAACCTTCATTTTATAATAACTCTTATTTTACTATTTATTTCCCATTTACATTTACTTGAAATTATATTTAATTTTATCATTATTTAAAACTATTTTATAAGCTAGGCTAAATTAAATGCCTAGGTAAAATTAACCATTTTTATTTTTTACTAGTATTCTTTAAGTATTACTATGATAGACTATTTTTTGAAGTTTTTAAGGAAAAATAATGTAATTGTGGAAATTAAGCTTAAAAAATTAGGTAAACTAATGTAATGCCTTTAGACTTCACAAAATTTTATATATAATTTAATTAATAATTAAAATGATTAGAAATTTCATTCATTTCACTTGTCTTATTTAAACAGTAATTTATAATATATCATAATTTTCAAAGGAAATTATAGGACCTGGAATTTTTCAAATTCTAAAGCTTAATGAAAGGAAATCAACAAAGACAAATTTAATTAGTTTATAATTTTTGAAAATGAATATTCAAATTTCTCCAAGACCCCAACTCAGATAATATGTGAATTAATAAATTAAATTATAATATTAAATTAAAATAACTTAGAAATGTTTAGATTTCTTACTCTATTAAATAATCATTCTATTGAATGCCTTCAACCAAATAAATTTAAATCTTGCTTGTAAAGCCACCGTTACCCTGCCAAAAAATATATTCACAGAGATTTGAAACCAGATAATATTTTAATAAATTAAATTTGCATGACAAGAAAATCATTCACAGAGACATTAAACCAGAAAACATTCCTGTTCCTTTTTCAAAATATTTAAATATTTAAAAATAAATTAGAAGCTAAGATTATAGCAATGATGATTCAAAATTATATGGAATTACAAAGTCAAGACCCCTACTATTATTTAATTTAACTAAACTTTAAAAAAACCCAAACTTTCCATAGTGTCTTATATTTAATTTTAATTTTAATTTAATAATTAATTTAATTTATTTATAATATTCAAATATGCCTCATTTTTTCCACATTTTTGATTCAGTAATTAAAAAAGATTTCGGCGACCACATTTCCGATTTTCATTTTAATTTTTTAATTCTTGGACTACGATTTTCGCTCGATTTAATTCTGCAAAAATCAAGGGCAAAAAGAAACGCGGTTTTCCGAGATATTCCAAAATTCGGGAGGTCATGTCCGTCTACTACAAAGTACTTTAATTTTATAATCCACGTTATTTCGTATTAACACATTTAAATTCGTTTACGCACTTATCAAATTCTTATGCACATAACCCCAATACATATGTGCATAAGAATTTGATAAGTGCGTAAACGAATTTAATTAAATGTGTTTAATACGAAATAACGAGGATTATAAAATTAAAGTACTTTGTAGTAGACGGACATGACCTCCCGAATTTTGGAATTTCTCAGAAAACCGCGTTTATTTTTTGCCCTTGATTTTTGCAGAATTAAATCGAGCGAAAATCGTAGAGCAAGAATTAAAAAATCAAAATGAAAATCGGAAATGTGGTCGCCGAAATCTTTTTTAATTACTGAATTAAAAATGTGGGAAAAATGAGGCATATTTCAATATTAGAAATAAATTAAATTAATTATTAAATTAAAATTAAAATTAAATATAAGACACTATGGAAAAAAGAAAGTTTAGAGGAAATATTTTTAAGAAATTAAATTAAATTAAATTATATATTATTTATAGGCACTCCTTGATTTATATTGCTACTGTTATTATTACTGTTGCTATTATTTAAAGGTAAAATTTTTGGCATAATCCATTTAATGTTTTCAGGTTTAATGTCTCTATGAATAATTCCATTTTTATGCATTGGAAATAAAAAAAATATTTTCTGGTTTAATGTCTCTATGAAATTCCGGGTCAATATTCCCTTGTAATTATATCTGAAATTTTTTGAAAGTAAAAATTCTCAATATTTGAGATGCTAAGTATTGAATTTATGAAAACCAAGTTTTCCCCATAATCTAATTTTTATTTTTATTATTATAATTTTCCATTTTGATTTCCAAATTTATTCACTTTTTCGAGAGCCAGTAACCAAATATTTAAATTTCCAATGGTGCGAAAATCGCTTAAGTAAATGAAATAATTTATTATAATTATTATTTTTAAATTTAAATTAAATACCCCAAAACCCTTGATCCCCCAACTTTATTTTATTAGTGTTTAAATTGTGTTTCCCCTTTACAAAATGATTATAATTACCTAGGCTTGAATGCTGCCTCTTTTTATCTTATTTTATTATTAATTATTATTTTATTATTTATTTTAAACTTGAAAAATGTACTTATCATTTATTAATAAAATAATTCACAGAGACATTAAAACCTGAAAATATATAAATTAAATAGTTAGAGTTTTTGAAAATTAAGAATAATTAAAATGAAGATGATGATGATGAAGACGATGATGAAGATGAGGAATTTATTTGAAATTATTAAATTAAAAATTAAAAATGAAATTATATATAATTAAATTAATATTCAGAAATCAATCTGAATCGCTTTGGGACTCAGTCCTTGAATGTGTCTCGCTTTAAGAGCTTGAGTCAGAGCTTGAGTATTTTCTGGATTTAGACTTTCTCTTGCATTTGCTTTTTGATCTTCTGCATTTTTTGTCTTTCTTGTTTTTCTTTATATGCTTTGATTTGGTTTGAACTTTCTTAGGCTTTATTACTTTAGTGTCTTAGTCAGCGTTTGGCAATAAAACGTGATTTGCAAGTGAAACGCTGTTCAAGTATAATTGAGGTTGAAATTTAGTACTGGGTATCTTTAAACTTTTTAGCCCAATTAATAAGCTTCTTGGCAGTTTTCAAAATGTTCAAGGAATTAATGCCATTTAAGCAAAAGTGCTGCATAGTCTATCTTTGAGGCGAAAAATCTGAGAATATTCGCAATTCTAATTTTGTTTAAATCAAAGTCTTTGTAATCGTTTGCAAGTCCATAGACTTTGTGCTCTTGTCCTAAAAATTGCTAAATAATTTGTAGTTCCCCAATACTTTACACTTTGTGTGCATCACTATGAAAACTGTCAGGATTAATTGAATCGATGACACATAAATTGTCATTTTTATAATTGAAATACCAGTTGTTTTTAATCTTTTTGAAGACTAGAAATGCTTGCTGAGTTCTATTTAAAACTTGAATTACCAAAGGTGTCCTCATATAATGGTTGAGTGTTGATATAAATCCATGTCTAAATCTGCTTTCATTCTCGAATTCATGTCTTGCGAATCTATCTAGGCAGGTGAGTGTATGATGCTTGAAATTCTTGTCTAACAATGCTCCTTAAAAGTGCTCAAATTCTACACTTTGTTGTAAGTGTAAATATCCTCGATTATCGAAGCGTCCTCAAAATAAAGCATTAAATGCTGCAAAATTTCTTAATTACTAATAATGACAGGCTTTCCCATTAATTAATTGAATGCATTAAATTGCTGTGTTATAAGCAAGGGATTACTTTCGATCAAGTTTTCGAAGTCTGTTTTCTAGTTTAAGTTGGTAATACTGAGGCTCGATCTTGTCACATCTTTGTAAAGATTTCCTTGAATTCTTGAAAGGGTGTATTCATCACAATTTCTGGTTAAATTTGAGTATGCAAATCTTGCTAAAATAAAGTTGATCAAAGGATTTTGAGTGATTGAGTGAATGCTTCTAGGGTCTTAGTCCTCTGCAAACTTGAATTTTTGCAAGCTAATTTCTTCTGTTTTTTCTAGTCTGACTTGCTTTAATTGGA
>ARYC01018576.1:0-14305 GCA_000711775.1 Oxytricha trifallax
TATAAAAATGCACAAGACAGTGCTAAAATAATCGTGCAAAGGAATTTCCGCACAAAAACAACTTTAATTTAAGTTTGCTGCTGGAGCAGGTGGATTTTGCAGGCTTCGAAAAGACTAAGGATTTTAAGTAGTACGTGAGAAAGTATTTAAATAACAATAAACCCAAGTAAGTGAAGCACAGCCACGAAAGTAAATCTGTAATTTCAGAGCCTCCTGAACTATCTGCAATCGACGAAGAGGTGAAGGTGAGTAATTTCACTACGAGCGTAAGCTTTGCAAGCGATTAAAAACATGATAAAGAACCCTTACCTCAACTCTTTATTAACTACGGCGCGATCATCGGCCACGAGGTGTTAATTAAACACTTTGAAAAATTTTCAAATATTCTAAATATTATGAAAGGTCTTGCATCTTGCAAGAAATAGTGACTCGTAACACTCAGTCACTTTTATCATTCTTGAACAATTTTGAGAACGTCAACGATCAATAAATACTCTAGGACCTGTTCTCCCTGCTGGTGGATTTAATTCTCAGCAATAGTAATATAGATCAAGATTCCAAGCCTCGTATCTTTTTAGCCGCTTTGGGTTATTATATGGGAGAAAAAGTCGAAGTTGAAGACTCACTTATTTTGGAATCAATATTATTATTAGTTCGCTCGCCTAATGCAAGGCAGGCACTAGGCCTAGCAAATTACGTATTCTTCAACACAGCTTCAGCCTTCACTAAACAGCTTGCTCAAGTGAAAAAACTGGATGATTCAAACCCTTATGTAATACAATTTATGAGTGATACCTGGTAGTTATACTCAATTGACCCTCAAGTTAGAAGGTTAATACCTTCTTCATTCTTTATATTGAATGTGCCTTTCATTACTTTACTCAAACAAGACTGCGGCTTGCACTTAATCAGAGATATTCCAGTTGCATATACAGAGCACTTCGTGAGAATTTGTGCTTTAAGTTGCTGTCCAACTGTTGACTCTTTAAAAGAGTACATCTCATTAACCAGGTCTACATTCTTACAGAAGTAAGAGGTTATAGATTAAAACACCATGGTTTACTTTATGAAAGGCCTCGCATCAAGACTATAGAATAGAGACGTGCAATGGGTTGGTAAGATTGAGCAAATCAAGAGGCTTCAACAGTAATTAATAGAAGCTTAGGTCGAAAAGAATGTAAGTCTTACAAGCAACATTATTGAAAACTGCCTTAATGGTGACTGTTCTGAAATTCAACGAATTTTGCAGCTACCTCGCAATATGGAAGCATTCTCTGATAAAATTGTTGCAGAACTACTTTTACTCTTTGAGAATGTTAACATTATGCACTAATTAGCAAGGACTTTCAATTAAAAGCCTCCAAATGAAAGGTTGAGTGTGAGTGAAGATTTAGAAAAACTGCAGCAAAATCTTGGATTTAAGTTGTATAGTTCACAAGTTTTGTGCATTAACTACATTTGCGATAACTTACAGTCAAGCCATTTAATTCATTTTGGTATTGGAAATGGCAAGAACTTAATTTCTATTGCGTTAGCCATTCTTATAGCTCTTAAAACCAAGCTGTCCGTAATCATAATTGGTAAGAATGAGCACTTGGTATAGAGGGATTTCAAGAAATTCTAAAAGTTAATTAGTGCAATGGCTCTTAATTCAAACTTTAATTTCATTGCAAGAAGCGCAGGTATTTATTTCTTTACTCAGCCACAACTGAAGAAATAAACGAAGAACCCTAAATTCATGAGTGTGTGGCACGAGAGTATCGTGCTGGTTGATGAGTACGATTGGATTTTATTTGATGGTTCCAGTGAAAACATTGTAAACTAGCTCAATCTCTTCAAGCAAGCTAAAAGTATTGTTGGTTTTTCAGGCAGCCATCTTTCTCAAACCGAATAACATTGCCTTAACTTGGCTTTGTCAAGCACGCCTGTGGTGTTCCCTACACTTGATAAGTTGTAAGGAGACAAGAAAACTTAGCTGCCAGACTTGCTCGTGAATTCAAATCAAGGAGATTATTTGAAAACAATCAAGGAAATCATAAAGGATTAAGTAGCGAATTCCCCAGTTTTAATTGTTGCCTCTGCAAATTACAGCACTATTGAATAAGGCCTTTAATATTCAGGCTTTGATTTCACAAGTTTCAGCCACGGCCACGCTGCTGTAATTGAAGCTACCCTTGAAGGCAGGTATTTAATGAAGAATGCAATCAAGAACTATGGAATTTACTTGCTGAATGAAGCATAGGGTAGAGGCACAGACATTTAAACGAATGATGAAATCAATCAAAATGGTGGCTCATATTTAATTATCGCTGATGTTTTTACAAAAAGATCTGAAGAATAAATCATTGGTAGGATTGGTAGGCTCAACACCAAAGGTAGATGGCAGAGAGTGTTATATAAACTAGATTCTAAAAGTAGTGCAGAGCAGCTGCTCGTAGTGGAGTAAAATGAAGCAGACCTTAATCTTGATCGCAAGTACAATTTGGTAAAATCAATTTTGTAAAATCAATAAGAAGCAATGGAAAATTCAATTGAATCAAACTTAGTGCCTCAAGAATAGATAACTGCAGAACTTTCCAATAAGAATGAGGATGATAAGAAGGTACGAGAAATTGTTGAACACCTTATAAGGCTCACTGAGAAATCTTATAACGAAGCAATCCATCCAATTGAAGAAGAGAAGAAAGAAAAAGTTGAGGAACTTAAAGAGGCTGTCTGAGTTGAAGAACCAACTGAATAAAGTAAATTGGGTTTTTATTAACCAACTCTCATAGAGGTAATAGAAGAGAAGATGAGTTAAATCCAGTGCTGCAAAACAAACCGTTTGAAGAGGTATAGAAATTGGTGCACAAGAATTTAAAGCGGTAGCACCATGAGATTACTAAGGCTCAAAGCAGAGAGAGATCCAAAAGTAAAAGCAGTACTACAAGTTCAAAGAGAAGATTAGTGAAAGGATAATAAAAGCTAGACTAAATCAAAGAATAAAATAAGACTTGAGATCTTTATACTCGTCGCAGTGCCAGAGATAAAACATTCACTTGCACTTGTACAGAGCTGCCAGAGAGTGAAGAGACAATGGAAAGATGGTTGAAGGCAGCCTCTAGTGAGAGAAGGCACTTTAAAAGCGACATAAATCACAGAAATTCAGAGAGAAAACCAAGATTAAGAATATGAGATTTATCTTAATTTTTTTAAGCAATTCACCATATTCAAGTTTTTGCTATTAATAGCATATAGAGATTCATGGAGGAAAAGAAGCAGCAGCATTCAGAATCTGAAGTTCTCGGCTGCGCTAAGCAGGTTCAATCAGTTGTTATTGAGCATAAACTGGTCTTTCATCTTGCGTAAGTCAAGCAACTCACTTTCCAAATTGTCATGATCTTGTTTCAACTTTTTAGTTTACTGCAAGAATTCCTGCTTATCTTATTTTAAAGCTTATTCATAATCTTTTACTTCTTCCATTTAATCACGAGTTCTCTTTCTTTTAGATGAATCCTTTACTAGATTCACAGCCTTACCTCGCTCAGCTACACACGAAATTAAGACAGAGTAAACTTACTGCTAAAGTTAAGACATCTGCTGAGAGCGTCCACGAACTCGGGTCTCATTTCTATAACGAGATCTCTGTTTTACTCTAGCTTTTCTCTTCGTTAGAGCATTGCATCATGAATCATCTAGGAGACACCGTCGGTGTCTAGGGTGAAGAGCAAGTCACAGATCCATTATCTGTCTATGTGGACCCAATCTCGTTCATCTGGCAAATATTACAGCAGTCTTGCAGATCCTCTTGCATAATCGAGAAAGTCTTAAACTGTAAGTCCATCGATTTGAGGCACTGCTGACACTTTGACTGCGTCTCTTCTTACATACTATAATAACAGTTACAGGGGTAAGTTAATCGTTACTTCTTTCTCTGCTCTTATGATTTACTTAAGGAAATAAATGTTGGTGGAGTCTGCTTTGGGTAAGAAAGCGTGGCAGTCTTGGGCAAGAAAGTTGTATAGCTCTTTCTTACTTTTGCATTTCTGGGCGAGTTCTTGAACATTGATACCAGTAAGTTATCCTTGGTTCATTAAAATTTAAAAGTTAGGTGCCTTTCACCATTTTTTATAGGTCAATTTCGATTCAGGAAGACACTACCGTTACTAAAACTAGAGAGTGCTTTTCATGATAATGAAATCTTACCAGCACAGTCCAATTTCCGCTAGTGGAATTTCAACCAGCACCAAGAGAATTCATTATTATTAAATTTAGGAATCCGTCTATGGAATCATATTCTTAAAAACGACAGTCAAGACTCTCAGAATTCTTCAAGTTGGAAGATAAAGATTATGATGGTAATAGTTCAAGTGAAGAGCAGAGCTCTTCCAGTGGTTCAGAAGATTTTCAAAATCATGCAGAATACTTAACAACTAACATGCTTTACCAGAGAAACATAACTCTTGCAGATGTGAATATAGAAGAAGTAAGTGAAAATGATATGATTTCACTATTTAATGAGATTCGTGATGAAATTTCAGAGTTTGAAATCGATGGATTTATCATAGATCCCAAAGAAAAGTATAGAGAAAGTATTAAAAAAGGAGCTAAAGAATCATTACTTAATGATAATTAAATTAAGACTCTTGGTTAGCTAGTGTTAAAGCTTTACACTGAGTATAAGCAATCAGATTTAGAACCCTAGAGTTTGATGGAACGTGGTTAAGATTTCGACTTAAAAGCTCGTGAAGCCAAAGTTATTGAGAATCATAAAGTAAAAGATTAAATTCCAATTTTTGGTTAGCACACACAATTGAATGCAATAGTTCCTTGTAGACTGCAAAAGTAGTTAAGAAAGGAGAAATAATTGTAAGAGAAGGAACTTAAACTTGCAGAGGAGTCACTTAGATTAAGAGTTACAGAAAAGTTAACTTTCCTCTAAATAATGGATAGACTTGGTATATCATACTATAAATTAAGAAGGTACTTAAAAAGCCCAATCAAGAAAGCTTAATTTTGGAATCTTAAATAAATTAATAGAGGCAAGTATAAGAAACTGCATAGCAGAGCACGCACTCATATCGTGAATATGTTAATGTTTAACACTTAACCAGTGCAGGTTTCTGATATACAGCACAGTTTACAGAAGAATATTTAGTTAAGGTGTAGCAAGTAAATGATAAGAAGATTTTTGAAGAATGAATTAATGATGACTTATAAATAAATCAAGTAGATTTCAACATTGCATAATAGCAATAGTAGCAAGTTATAAAGATAGTATGCAGCCCAGTAATACGTGGAACACTTCAGTAAGGGTAAGAGAATAATCAATATTGATGAATCAACTCTTAATTAAACTGATTAAAGACACAGAGGGTGGACTGCCCCTTATGTAAAAAATAGAGTTACAAATTCACAGAGACTAAAATAAATGAATTTAATTATTGGAGTTGCAAGTACAGGAGAGCTGTACTATACAGTTAATCATGGAAGAACTAACTAGCACTCCTTTATGTACTTCCTATGTAAACTAGTTAATGTATTGGATTCAGTTGACACTAGTTGGAGAGAAAATACTTTAATTCTACTTGATAATGCACCTTACCACAGATCACAAAGTATTATGAATAAGTACCTGGATTTGGCTTTGCCAATAATGTTTTTAGGGCCTTATCACTATAGAATCGCACCTGTTGAATTGATGTACTCTTGGATCAAAAATCGAGACTTGAACCCTCTGAATACCAGGGCGTAATCAAAGTAAGTCGCTTGGAGTTCACCTTTTTAGGGGCTACTGGGCAGCATTCATGAAAGAGCTGGGCATGAATATTAGCAGGATCAACTAGAACTTGGTGAGGCGCTGCTTTTATCACGTGTTGACAGCGGCCTTGGAATCGATTTCGCTAAAAGATTTGTGAGCTAGGCGAAAGTGCGAGGTTAATAAGCGGGGCTTGCTAGCAAGAGTGGCCTAATTTAATTCGATTTTTGCGAGTATTAAATATTATTAAGGAGAGCTTTTTAAGTTGAATTAAGAAAAGTTAATTGAATTTGAAATGAAATTTGCAAGGCTCTTACATTTTAAATATCTCGAATTTCTTGATAATTATTCACGATTTTTATAGGTTGGAGTTCGCCATTTTTTAAAGTAGGTACCTTGAAAACGAGAGAAGTTAAATTAAAATGGCGATTTTTGAGAACTAGGGTTTATTAAAATTAAGGGTTTGGGCTTTCAACTCTGTAAGGTAAAGTACAAAGAAATTGAAAAAGCGATTTTTTAAAGTAAGGAAATTAGAGCGATTTTCGCAATAAATATAGTCAAGAAAATAAAAAAATTAAGAAATCGTTATTATAAAATTGGTGACTTTGTCAATTGTTTATATTGAAAATTTTCATTCTAAATTCTCAAAATTTCATACTTTTACCTTGCACTTTTAACCAAACTCGGCAAAAAAATAGCGAAAATAAGCGAAATTCGCCTTTTTTCAATTAATTTGGTGGAAAAATTGGCTGAAATCGCTCAATATTCAGTCGTTTGAATATTTAGGAAAATATGAGCCTATTTAAGTGAGGCGAAAATTATAATAATTTATATTTTCAAAACCAAATTAAACTTTTAACTAAGTTATTTTTTTTCAACTCTTCTCTACCAAATTTTCAATTTTAATGTCAACCTCTAGACAATCAAACAGCTTCTTAGCAAATTAAATTTAGAAATCTTCGAATTAGAAGAATTAAATTATTAGAAATGAAAGTGAAGTTAAAACACTAACCCCTCTGGACATGTAGTGTGTAATTAACGATGAAATGCATAAGAGAGGCATTTATGAAGTTTAACCAAACTAAATTGGTCAAGAACTTCACTTTCTTGAAAGGTGTAAACAAACCCTTGATAATTAAATGAAATTGAAAAATTAAGAAATTTAAAATGTTAATAAAAAAGTCCAAAGTTTACCAGCAGGTCCTCGCATGTCCTATGTTTAAAGCAAATAAGTTGTTTAAACTTTAGAAATTCCTTGCTAAATTTAAACTGAAAAACCAAAAGATTATAAGCACTTAGAGTATGATCAAATTATTGAGATGTTTAATATTACTCCAAAAATTATTTTTACAGGATAATCTTCTTACTCAAGCACTATTACTCAAGGAAAATTATATTATTATGAAACTGCCAGTGACTGCGAGAACAATGATTTCACTTGTTTAAAGAAGATTGATAAATTACAATTAGGAAATCCTTCAAAATTAATTGAATTATTTAATGCTTTCAATCAAGTTATGTGCAATAATAAATATATTTGCAGAGAATAAATAATTCAGTAACTAGTATTTTCCTTGAATGATATTAAGCATATAAAAAATATGTTGACATACAATTTATCTTTTGAATTCGCCTAAGTTTATGGACTCATCTAAAATGAATTAAATGAATATTTTTACTTTTCTGTTATTGATAGATTTTCAAAGTATTAGATACGTACTACTTAAAATAAAGGAGTCGATTTAATTGATTAATTAAACCAATACAAAACATCTGTGCTTATTATTCAACTATTTGATCATGCCAAATATAACTTTTTAGTACTTAAAAAATTCCAAAATGAGTGGCATTTTTACAGAAATAATGATTGCATTCAGAAAATAACTCGTACAGCTATCCCAGAAGATGCAAACGGCATTATTAAAAGGGTTTAAATTTCATAATTTGACTTTGCTGAGAATTATTTAGGTTAAGAAAATAAAATCTACTGTTTAAAGAAGGAAAATCATGATAAAAATCATGTTGGGCTTTAATATTCAAAATTATTATCAAACTTTTACGCCGGTCTCAATTATGAATAAACATGCAAAAAGTGGTAAAAATTCACAGAATTCGTGGAAAGTAAACACTCAGATTCCAAATTTTTCAACGATTTATCTCTCAGAGGCTAATTATACATTTCAAGAGAAGCCTACTAAAATAAATATCATGAATTAAATACAAAATTATAGAAAAAATCTGTACAGGTAAAAGAACCCAAAAATTACTAAGATAAATCTATAAAATCCAAGGCAATTAACAAAAATTATGAGCATAAGTAAACAAATTGCAATAAAGTTGCATTAATTGTAAAGCCAAAATTAATACAATAATCAAATAGGCTTTCTAAATGAGCATTTAATTTAATTATAATAATAACCTTCATTTTATAATAACTCTTATTTTACTATTTATTTCCCATTTACATTTACTTGAAATTATATTTAATTTTATCATTATTTAAAACTATTTTATAAGCTAGGCTAAATTAAATGCCTAGGTAAAATTAACCATTTTTATTTTTACTAGTATTCTTTAAGTATTACTATGATAGACTATTTTTTGAAGTTTTTAAGGAAAAATAATGCAATTGTGCAAATTAAGCTTAAAAAATTAGGTAAACTAATGTAATGCCTATAGACTTCACAAAATTTTATATATAATTTAATTAATAATTAAAATGATTAGAAATTTCATTCATTTCACTTGTCTTATTTAAACAGTAATTTATAATATATCATAATTTTCAAAGGAAATTATAAGACCTGGAATTTTTCAAATTCTAAAGCTTAATGAAAGGAAATCAACAAAGACAAATTTAATTAGTTTATAATTTTTGAAAAATGAATATTCAAATTTCTCCAAGACCCCAACTCAGATAATATGTGAATTAATAAATTAAATTATAATATTAAATTAAAATAACTTAGAAATGTTTAGATTTCTTACTCTATTAAATAATCATTCTATTGAATGCCTTCAACCAAATAAATTTAAATCTTGCTTGTAAAGCCACCGTTACCCTGCCAAAAAATATATTCACAGAGATTTGAAACCAGATAATATTTTAATAAATTAAATTTGCATGACAAGAAAATCATTCACAGAGACATTAAACCAGAAAACATTCCTGTTCCTTTTTCAAAATATTTAAATATTTAAAAATAAATTAGAAGCTAAGATTATAGCAATGATGATTCAAAATTATATGGAATTACAAAGTCAAGACCCCTACTATTATTTAATTTAACTAAACTTTAAAAAAACCCAAACTTTCCATAGTGTCTTATATTTAATTTAAATTTTAATTTAATAATTAATTTAATTTATTTCAAATATTCAAATATGCCTCATTTTTTTCCACATTTTTGATTCAGTAATTAAAAAAGATTTCGGCGACCACATTTCCGATTTTCATTTTGATTTTTTAATTCTTGCTCTACGATTTTCGCTCGATTTAATTCTGCAAAAATCAAGGGCAAAAAATAAACGCGGTTTTCTGAGAAATTCCAAAATTCGGGAGGTCATGTCCGTCTACTACAAAGTACTTTAATTTTATAATCCTCGTTATTTCGTATTAAACACATTTAATTAAATTCGTTTACGCACTTATCAAATTCTTATGCACATAAACCCCAATACATAAACCCCAATACGTATGTGCATAAGAATTTGATAAGTGCGTAAACGAATTTAATTAAATGTGTTTAATACGAAATAACGAGGATTATAAAATTAAAGTACTTTGTAGTAGACGGACATGACCTCCCGAATTTTGGAATTTCTCAGAAAACCGCGTTTATTTTTTGCCCTTGATTTTTGCAGAATTAAATCGAGCGAAAATCGTAGAGCAAGAATTAAAAAATCAAAATGAAAATCGGAAATGTGGTCGCCGAAATCTTTTTTAATTACTGAATTAAAAATGTGGGAAAAAATGAGGCATATTTGAATATTAGAAATAAATTAAATTAATTATTAAATTAAAATTAAAATTAAATATAAGACACTATGGAAAAAAGAAAGTTTAGAGGAAATATTTTTAAGAAATTAAATTAAATTAAATTATATATTATTTATCGGCACTCCTTGATTTTTATTGCTACTGTTATTATTACTGTTGCTATTATTTAAAGGTAAAATTTCTGGCAGAATTCATTTAATGTTTTCAGGTTTAATGTCTCTATGAATAATTCCATTTTTATGCATTGGAAATAAAAAAAAATATTTTCTGGTTTAATGTCTCTATGTATTTCCGGGTCAATATTCCCTTGTAATTATATCTGAAATTTTTTGAAAGTAAAAATTCTCAATATTTGAGATGCTAAGTATTGAATTTATGAAAACCAAGTTTTCCCCATAATCTAATTTTTATTTTTATTATTATAATTTCCATTTTGATTTCCAAATTTATTCACTATTTCGAGAGCCAATAACCAAATATTTAAATTTCCAATGGTGCGAAAATCGCTTAAATGAATGAAATAATTTATTATTATTATTATTATTACTTTTAAATTAAATACCCCAAAACCCTTGATCCCCCAACTTCTTTTTATTAGTGTTTAGATTGTGTTTCCCCTTTACAAAATGATCTTAATTACCTAGGCTTGAATGCTGCCTCTTTTTATCCTATTTTATTATTAATTATTATTTTATTATTTATTTTAAACTTGAAAAATGTACTTATCATTTATTAATAAAATAATTCACAGAGACATTAAACCTGAAAATATATAAATTAAATAGTTAGAGTTTTTGAAAATTAAGAATAATTAAAATGAAGATGATGATGATGAAGACGATGATGAAGATGAGGAATTTATTTGAAATTATTAAATTAAAAATTAAAAATGAAATTATATATAATTAAATTAATATTCAGAAATCAATCTGAATCGCTTTGGGACTCAGTCCTTGAATGTGTCTCGCTTTAAGAGCTTGAGTCAGAGCTTGAGTATTTTCTGGATTTAGACTTTCTCTTGCATTTGCTTTTTGATCTTCTGCATTTTTTGTCTTTCTTGTTTTTCTTTATATGCTTTGATTTGGTTTGAACTTTCTTAGGCTTTATTACTTTAGTGTCTTAGTCAGCGTTTGGCAATAAAACGTGATTTGCAAGTGAAACGCTGTTCAAGTATAATTGAGGTTGAAATTTAGTACTGGGTATCTTTAAACTTTTTAGCCCAATTAATAAGCTTCTTGGCAGTTTTCAAAATGTTCAAGGAATTAATGCCATTTAAGCAAAAGTGCTGCATAGTCTATCTTTGAGGCGAAAAATCTGAGAATATTTGCAATTCTAATTTTGTTTAAATCAAAGTCTTTGTAATCGTTTGCAAGTCCATAGACTTTGTGCTCTTGTCCTAAAAATTGCTAAATAAATTGTAGTTCCCCAATACTTTACACTTTGTCATCACTATGAAAACTGTCAGGATTAATTGAATCGATGACACATAAATTGTCATTTTTATAATAGAAATACCAGTTGTTTCGAATCTTTTTGAAGACTAGAAATGCTTGCTGAGTTCTATTTAAAACTTGAATTACCAAAGGTGTCCTCATATAATGGTTGAGTGTTGATATAAATCCATGTCTAAATCTGCTTTCATTCTCGAATTCATGTCTTGCGAATCTATCTAGGCAGGTGAGTGTATGATGCTTGAAATTCTTGTCTAACAATGCTCCTTAAAAGTGCTCAAATTCTACACTTTTGTTGTAAGTGTAAATATCCTCGATTATAGAAGCGTCCTCAAAATAAAGCATTAAATGCTGCAAAATTTCTTAATTACTAATAATGACAGGCTTTCCCATTAATTAATTGAATGCATTAAATTGCTGTGTTATAAGCAAGGGATTACTTTCGATCAAGTTTTCGAATTCTGTTTTCTAGTTTAAGTTGGTAATACTGAGGCTCGATCTTGTCACATCTTTGTAAAGATTTCCTTGAATTCTTGAAAGGGTGCATTCATCACAATTTCTGGTTAAATTTGAGGGTGCAAATCTTGCTAAAATAAAGTTGATCAAAGGATTTTGAGTGATTGAGTGAATGCTTCTAGGGTCTGAGTCCTCTGCAAACTTGAAGTTTTGCAAGTTAATTTCTTCAGCTTTTTTCTAGTCTGTCTTGCTTTTATTGGAAGGGCCTTAATTATTGCTGTTTGGTGGCTTTTATTGTGAACTTTAGCCTGGAGGTTTAGAGCCAGAGTTGGGATTCGATTAATTAAATTAATTGCTTTGATTCAAGCCATTCTGCTAAAACATATTTTGTTGCTAAAAACCTTAGTTTTAGCTGCCAAGGACTTAAGAAATTCTGCTTTATTGCCCATTATTTTAAGAGCCATACAAATTTTATTGTAATTAGAGGGAATTATAAATTGCATTGGAAATATTTTCCTAGCTAAATTAATGAGAATCTGAGTTAATTGAACTCATACTAAATTTAATTGTTTAAGAAAACGAAAAATAAGAAAAGTTAAAGGTTTGGTTTGGTTTTGAAAATATAAATTATTATAATTTTCGCCTCACTTAAATAGGCTCATATTTTCCTAAATATTCAAACGACTGAATATTGAGCGATTTCAGCCAATTTTTCCACCAAATTAATTGAAAAAAGCGAATTTCGCTTATTTTCGCTATTTTTTTTGCCGAGTTTGGTAAAAGTGCAAGGTAAAAGTATGAAATTTTGAGAATTTAGAATGAAAATTTTCAATATAAACAATTGACAAAGTAACCAATTTTATAATAACGATTTCTTACTTTTTTTATTTTCTTGACTATATTTATTGCGAAAATCGCTCTAATTTCCTTACTTTAAAAAATCGCTTTTTCAATTTCTTTGTACTTTACCTTACAGAGTTGAAAGCCCAAACCCTTAATTTTAATAAACCCTAGTTCTCAAAAATCGCCATTTTAATTTAACTTCTCTCATTTTCAAGGTACCTACTTTAAAAAATGGCGAACTCCAACCTATAAAAATCGTGAATAATTATCAAAAAATTCGAGATAAATTAAATGTAAGAGCCTTGCAGATTTCATTTCAAATTCAATTAACTGTTCTTAATTCAACTTAAAAAGCTCTCCTTAATAATATCTAATACTCGCAAAAATCGAATTAAATTAGGCCACTCTTGCTAGCAAGCCCCGCTTATTAACCTCGCACTTTCGCCCAGCTCACAAATCTTTTAGCGAAATCAATTCCAAGGCCGCTGTCAACACATGATAAAAGCAGCGCCTCACCAAATTCTAGTTGATCCTGCTAATATTCATGCCCAGCTCTTTCATGAATACTGCCCAGTGCCCCTAAAAAGGTGAACTCCAAGCGACTTACTTTGTTACGCCCTGGTATTCAGAGAGTTCAAGTATCGATTTTTGATCCAAGAGCACATCAATTCAACAGGTGCGATTCTATAGTGATAAGGCCCTAAAAACATTATTGGCAAAGCGAAATCCAGGTACTTATTCATAATACTTTGTGATCTGTGGTAAGGTGCATTATCAAGTAGAATTAAGTATTTTCTCTCCAACTAGTGTCAACTGAATCCAATACATTAACTAGTTTACATAGGAAGTACATAAATGAGTGCTAGTTAGCTCTTCCATGATTAACTGTATAGTACAGCTCTCCTGTACTTGCAACTCCAATAATTAAATTCCTTTATTTTAGTCTCTGTGAATTTGTAACTCGATTTTTTACATAAGGGGGCAGTCCAACCTCTGTGTCTTTAATCTGTTTAGTTAAGAGTTGATTCATCAATATTGATTATTCTCCTACCCTTACTTAAGTGTTCCACGAATTTTTGAGCTGCATACTATCTTTATAACTTGCTACTATTGCTATTATGCAATGTTGAAATCTACATGATTTATTTATAAGTCATCATTAATTCATTCTTCAAAAATCTTCTTATCATTTACTTGCTACACCTTAACTAAATATTCTTCTGTAAACTGTGCTGTATATCAGAAACCTGCACTGGTTAAGTGTTAAACATTAACATATTCACGATATGAGTGCGTGCTCTGCTATGCAGCTTCTTATACTTGCCTCTATTGATTAATTTTAGATTCCAAAATTAAGCTTTCTTTATTGGGCTTTTTAAGTACCTTCTTAATTTATAGTATGATATACCAAGTCTATCCATTATTTAGAAGTAAGTTAACTTCTCTGTAACTCTTAATCTAAGTGATTCCTCTGCAAGTTTAAGTTCCTTCTCTTACAATTATTTCTCCTTTATTAACTACTTTTGTAGTCTACGAGGAACTATTGCATTCAATTATGTATGCTAACAAAAATCGGAACTTCATCTTTTACTTTATGATTCTCAATAACTTTGGCTTCAAGAGCTTTTAAATCAAAATCTGAACCTAGTTCCATCAAACTCTAAGGTTCTAAATCTGATTACTTATACTCAGTGTAAAGCTTTAGCACGAGTTAACCAATAGTCTTAATTTAATTATCATTAAGTAATGATTCTTTAGCTCCTTTTTTAATACTTTCTCTATATTTTTCTTTAGGATCTATGATAAATCCATCGATTT
>ARYC01018578.1:0-38112 GCA_000711775.1 Oxytricha trifallax
GAGCTGGCAGCAAGAGAAGAAACTTAGGAGGAGGGAAGCAAGAAGTAGAAGAAAAGAAAGAGAAGCCAGCTCCCTCTAAAAAATTAAAAATGTGACTTTTATATTCATTAACTTAACTACAAAACTTATTTATATACATTCACTCTCCCTTCTTTAGCACACTTTTATGCCAACTAATTATCAACTCTCTTAGTTGAACTTTTTATAAAATCGACTGTATCAATAGGTAGGTCATGCATTAGGTGGTATAGCAGCAGTTTCTTATAATGACCTTTTAGTATCCCCCAGTAGAATTCAATTCCATTAAACTATGGACTGTAAGGTACGTTGAACACTGGCGTTATTCTAAGTTGTTCATAACTCTCCTTGTATCTTTTGTCTTATTAACTGAAAGATTATCAACAAACAGTATAATCTCTTATTCAGGGTCCTTCTCTCTCAGCTGCTCTAAGAACTTAATATACTGCTCTGTCTTAATAGAGCGAGGATGAATAACATAAGTTTCTAAACCAGCATCCTTGCTAATACCTCCAAGAATTGCCATTGTTTATAAATTGACTTTCTAGTCATATACCTCTATATTACTATGCCTCTTATACCAAGACTTCTGATGAAAGTGTTGAAGGTAAACACAGCCTCGTCAGCATGAATAAACTTAATATTATTCTATTAGGCTCTCTGCATTTAATTATAAATATAATTTTAAGTTGTTGTTGTTAAATGGCAGAGTGAAATCAATTACTCTCTTGATACGATTTACACCTTTATAAGAGATACCGTTTCGTATATAAATTTTGCAACAGATTATGCAGAGATCTTCAACTCAGGGAACTGGCTGTGAAACATAATAGCTCGTTAGTCGAGAGAGAAGTGAGCCCAATACTTCACAGTTTTTTCATGAATAAGATAGTCAATATGCTTCTAAAGAAACTTTGACTTCCTCTTAGGCTAAGAATTCAGCTATTATTGCTTTAATTACACAGCTTTCAAGCAGTGAGAGCGAACAGTTGATGGACTACGCTTTAAGAGCAGTGCATTAGACTTATAGTTCAGTACTGGTTTGACATATTCACTATACATTTCACATCCATAACGCAGTTTAAACACTAAATCTATATACTCTTCATCATAAATAGACCCCAAAAGCTTGCTATTTTTGTCTCGCATTTAATTAATAACCCCATCCCTACCAAAATCCCTACAAATCAAAGCACTTATAAACCTCATTAAGGGGTTTTGGGGTTTTGAATGTTACACACTTTTGTGCTTACCATAGAAAGTATAGCTAATCAAAATAATATATAAACTTAATCACAGTGTGAGATTACAATAAGTAAGTAAGACTAATTTTATAAACATCTGAAACTATTCATGTCATTAATGGAAATGGGTCAGTACCAATACTCAAGTAAATGCTTGGAATCTCGCTAAGAAAAACAATGACATTATAGAGGTGCTTTGCAAATAAAACGATGCTAATCATACTAAAACAACTCATACTCTAAGGAAGAACCTATGTGATTAAACACTTCATACGTAGTAAAACTTTGATGAATTAAATCGAGGTTATAAAACTTATCAAGACTGTATAGATAATGGAAACATAACTAATTCAACATATTTAGACTTCAACATACTTAAAAGAGAATCAATTATTCAAATAGAACTATAAAAGAATTACTGTGTTGTAAAAAGAATGGTAAAAACACAGAAACAAGATTTAAAACTATATTCGGAACTAACAATTTTAAATCTAATTTAAAAGGATATTATCCTTAACACTAAATAAAGGTTGGATTATCTTTGATACAGCTATGATTATTGTCATTATTATTATTTTCCTTTTAAGATAAATTAATATATAAAATAAAAGCTTTCTTGTTATCTTATAATTATCTTAAAATATTATATAATTTATTTAACATAAATTATAAAATATTAGATAATAGTGCGGAAATCACAGATAGGGAAAATCTAATAATCAAGTTAATATAAGATTGCTACGTATATTTTTCGATAAGTTATTTTTGGATATTATTTGATTTTAATAATTAAAGTTTAAATGTTGATCAGGAATAGAAAATAAAGTGGCTTATATGAAGAAAGACATAAATAGTAAATATGAACTAACATGACAACAAGCAAGTGAAGACAAAGGCTTTGGTTTAATGATCTTTAACACAAAAAGAGACAATTATTTGGATTAAAAAATAATGAGAGCTGACATAATAGTGCAAATACAACACGGAAGTAAAGAATTCGAAGAGAGATGCGGCGAACTGGAAGACGAAATCACAATAACTAGAGGCTACTTCTTCAATGAAACAACCCATCAGAATCCAGGAAAACAACGATGGCTATATAAAGAGACAGAAACTAGAGAAAAGAGAGAATGAAAAAGAGAAAGAGGTGCAGCTAAAACTGCAAAGAATTGAAGAGATAGAATAGAAGGTGAATGGACAACAATATACAAAGATAGTTAATAATGAGTGAGTATGGTTAATATGCTTGTTGGGTATCATCATGTTTAAACATATATGTATATTCTTTGCTTATTTAACTTATTTATAGATTATTTTAAAATATTTGATGAGCTAAAAACTAATATCAACGGGAGTTTAAATTTATGATAAAACTCGAATAATAACTCATTCTATTAAAAGTTCAAAAATAATTATTTTGAAGTTCTTAATATGAATTTTAGGAAATATAAAAATTATCTAAAGTATTCTTAACACTATTTATATAAAGTCTATATTCCTCTACAATTAAATTGCAAACAATATAAAAACTATAATAAATTAATATAACAGTTTAAAATATAGATAGATCACAATACTTATAAAATCATTAGCTAATATTCTCAATAATTCTTTAAAATTTAAGTTAAATTTAATGTAAAGTAATCAAAATGAAATTAATTGGAATATAAATAAAAAGGTATTCTTAAACAAAAAAATGAAATTCAATGAATTTAAAAAGATATTTGTAAAAATTAAACTTTACTATAAAAAAAGGAATTAATGAAAAATAATTATATAAAAAAGCAAATAATCAATAAAATTTAGATAGGAAATAAAGTAATGAATAAATTTAAATATATTAAAATAAACATTGAAAATGGATGAAATATTAAAAACAAGAATATGAAAGTTTACTTGAGGTAAAGAGATCAAATAGGAAATGCAATAAGATATTAAATGAAAATAGAGCTATCAGATTATAATTATAAATTAAATTCAATCAAAAATTATGATAAAAATGTAAGAATTGGCATCGATTTTTATGATTTCTCGATACGAATGGTATACTTTTTGTCATTTTCGAAAAAATTTATACTGCTCTCCGAAACTTTTCGACTTACCAACCTTGTTAATTACAAAGTGCTGATCACATATACAGCATCAAAATGGGTATTTTGGATGAGGCATAACCACGAACTGAGCCTAGGAAGATTTGATGTTACTCAAATCGATGTATTCATAGGCTTAGAGGCCTCGCAGATGAATGAAAACATCCTTCCCACCCTATCACCACTCTTAGGCATCTTTATCATGGGTTTCCTAGAGAAATTTAAGTCAGTATTGAAATATTTATGGTTCGAGAGATAGCTTTTGCCAAAGTTCATTGCAATTTCACTATAAAAGTCATTGTTTGACTGTTGAACGGCTTACTCTATCTCTCATCATGTGTTGTCAAGCAATATTTCTTTTTATTTAATCGTCTTTCAGTGTCTTTTTCATGAACAATTTATTTAGAAAAGATCTATGTTTTGATAATATTTACTAATTAATATGATTACAACTTATTGATATTTTATTATTGTATTCTTATTAATTCATAATTTGAAATATTCTATTTCTTAAATTCATTAAATAAATGTTATTATTTTTATTTCGAATGAAAATTAAATCATATTAACTCAAATATATAACCAATTTTATTTTCTCCACACCCGATTTTATGTATATAAAGTATTTATATTTTTTTGAAATTTGAATTTTAATACCAAATATAGTTTTATTTTAGAAATCAATACAATACCCACGAAGATCTAATACCTTATCAAGAGAGACCCAATGGAGCTTTACAGTTCTATTGACATGACAGTAGTCATTTTCCAGGGATTCGACAAGATAATTCATAAAAAATAGTGATGGGGTCTCTAGGCTACTAGAATAATAACTATAGCATGCTTCTCTAGCACAAGGATTAAGATAGTGAAAGCACTGATAAAAAAATATATTGGTATAGAAGAGGCCAGATAAGGAAGAGAATAATGGTATTTGTGTACAAAAAGACAGTTGGAACACTGGAGAGAGATCTAAAAAAACTGCTTAACATGAAGATCTAATAGCAGGAAGGCATATCAAAGAGATTATCATAGAAATGTGTCTAAGATATGCATATGAAACACAATTAAATGAGCTTCAGATCTTCCAATTGATCTTTACATCTATAATCATGTACCAAAAAGAGGTAATACAAAAACTAGTAGTTAGAAAACAGCAGATACATGAGATAGCCAGAGGTCATTAAGAGCATCATAATACCCGTTTGCTGCTAAAACAATGTTAAGAACTGCCAGAATTGATTTCCCTAAAAATAAACAGAGATACAAATAAAACTGAGGTGTATGACATAAGGATACAAGTGGATAGCATGGCACAAGTACAGAAGCACATAAGGCAAGTTAACGATATAGTTTTGCAAGTTATGGAAAAAGATAACTTAGCTGAACAACTAGTAAGCAGATCAGATATCAACCAAGTGAAAGACCAAGAGGACTGTTGGGTGTTGGTCATTCAGATGGCTATCCACTTAGAATGAGCTCCCAGGAGAGCCAATCTTTATATATTTGACAAAGACTGGATCAATGTGTAGAGATACTATCTAATGTTCAATCACGAAATAGACTTCATGAAATTAGAGTTTAGAAAATCTGTCATCTCGATTAGAGAAGAAAACCTGGAACAGTGTAGAGAACGATAATATTTGAGGATTGGGTATAAGGAGAAAGTAACAGAGATGTCAAACTATAACTCTCAAATAGACATCTGGGATGAGCTAGTTCTGTAGAACGATGAGAACTGTCGATTTTAAGAGAAATTAAAAAATAATCAAGATTATTAGAGATCTTAATTATAAAAACATTCTCAACTCAAGGTAATATAATGTTATCTTAATTGTATATTAAATAAAGGGCATTAATTTTTTTATTTTGAATATGGTATTTTTAAATAGATATATACATATTACCCTTTTTTTCTTCAAATATCAAGACATGCAAGAAGACAGCCAGCCACTTACTTTTATTTTTGTGACTAGTGGTACTCTGTTAGCGTAAAGTTAGGCCAAGTACGTTTCAACATCGGTGCCAAGATGAGCCTCTAATTTTTACTTTTTCTTCATTTTCGTCTTCTCCATCATCATCTTCGTCGTCATACTCCTCGTATACACAATTAAGATAATATTTTAACGGTGAGAATAATGGAAATAAAACAGACAAAAATAGACTTTGAGGGAGTTTTAGTGACATCGAAGATAATGAAACAAAGGTGGAAGGTAATCCTTTCAATCAAAAGGATGACATGGGATCAAGAGATACAAAACCGAATATCATCTAAAACTTATCAAAGATCATACCAGCCCTTATTATGAAAGAAGATAAAAGATTGGAGGGCCAAGCTGAGATTGGAGGGAATTGCAAAGATAGGAAAAGACAAGATTCAGCATCGATGTGAATAAAGAAAAACCCAGAAGAGACATATGATCTTTTAATTAATTACATTTAAAGCAGAAAGCTCAACCAAGTTAAAAAAGGAATCTGATTAAATTTATCTTACCTTAATTTATTCAAATAAAATTTTTAATAAATTATTAAAAAAAGATTATCTATCTATTTTTACTTTAAAACTTAATATATAATTTATAACAAGATTTAAATATTTCTACTAATGTTCATTGGATTTTAAGTTATTTTTCTTTATTGCTATTTGTTTAAACTGTGATTTCAGTATTATTCAAATTTAATGTCCCTTAATTTTAAGCTTGTTATTATACTTATATTAAAAGTAGCCATTTGCTTTCCTATTATTAAACTTTTATATTAGAATTTATTAGATAAATTTCAGATTAATTTCACATTCTATTTAATTATATGTTGATAAACCAATTATAAAATGTTATATTTCTTTAAATTGTTGACTTGTCATCAATAAAAACAATTACCATTAAGACTCCTCTCAATGCTCATTTGCAAATATATATCTTTAATTATCTGCCTCTTTTTCGTAAGTTTGACTTAAATACAGCTCACAATTTCTTTACAAAGTAAGTAAACATATAACTCAGAGAATAAGCAGTTGAACTGTGAAAATCTCAATAACAAATGCAATGAGGAAAGAAGATTAAAGTATGCCAGCAGTGCTCAAACGGAATGTATTGAAATGTTTTGAGATAAAGTTAGAGCAATTGAGTCATATTAAATACTGTGAGTAAATTTCAGGTTATTAGTAGCTTAATGCTGCGTAGTGTATTAAAATAAAAAATATTGTATAAAACATATATAAATATATATATATTTATATTGCTATATAATTACTAATTAATTTCATTAATTCAATGTGAAGAGTTATGACATTGATATATCAACAGAAGAAATATAAAGATTAACTAAAACATTCATGATATTCAATTAATTTATATATTGAAGATCACGATGAATAACTTAAAGTAAGGTGAATATGAAAACTCGAAATATAGATCTTAGAATTAAATATATAATAATAACTGTATATGTTTTTACTACCATTGTTATTATTATTATTATTGACCGTATATATATTAGTTAGTTTGAATTATTCCTTGCAGTGATATATATTGCCTAAAATTAATGCATTTTGCGTCTTTGTCTCCGGTACTTCTTCATCTGGGGAGCGACTTTGGCCGTTTGGACCGAATTGCTTCTCATATAGTGTTCCTGTGGGGTCTCGTCACTTGTCATCTTTTTCCATGTCCTGACTAGCCTCTTCGGACCCCAAATCAGCCTGGGCACGGCCTTTATCAGGAGTATCCCTGGGGGGGGGGCATTTTATCTTGACTGGATAGGTCAGCGTGTCAACCACTGAAACCTGATCTCTTTTTTTTTAATTCTTACGCTTTTTTAGATGTTTTTTCCAGGTTTTTTTTGTTTTTATCTAGCACTTTATTCATATTTTTTTTTGCAATCAGCTTGATATCTTTAGCAATAACAACAACAATAATAATTTGATGTATATATTAAAGTAATTATATATTTAAGAAATTAAAAAGGGTGGCAAAATTAAATAGCGGGAAGAAGATGGAAAAATACAACAAACACACCATTAGATGGAGAAAGTTGAAAGTACTCATAGGTGAGGAAGAAAAGACTTAAACTTAAACAAAGAAATTCATATAAGACTTCTTTGAATATTAAAAAAGAGGATTGGCAAATCAACTTCAACAAAACCAAAATGTTTAAGGAATAAATAATTACAAAAACTTAGACAAATTTATTGTCACTCTAGAAAACAACCTTCAACTTCATTTTTTCTAACCACAAAGAGAAGTCAAGGGATGGGTGAAAAGAAATGAGAGGTTTGCTGAAAACCAGAGAAGTAATAGAATAATAAATGCTATGAACAGCAAAAGATAGATAGCAGCACAGCAGATTGAAATAAACATTTGCTTGCAGAATGTTAGAGGACTATGCTCAAAATTGAAGTAAGACTAAGTGATGTGAGAAATAGAACTCAGATAGCCCGACTTTGTTGGTCTAGTTGAAACTAGACTGCAAAGAATTTTAGGCCCGAGCAACAAAGTTATTACATAAACACAATTAGCGAGGAACTGAGGAGTATAAAGATTGAATAGCGGGAAGTACGAGATGAAAACGATCTAGACACTCAGACAATTCCTGCTTGAAAATACTAAATGTGGGTGGATTCCCACTACACATTATAACGATTTATATACCACCTTACATCAATGAGGAGGTTAAGGAACTTTCAGAATATAATGATATTCATGATTAGGTCTATCAAACAGAAGTGCAACAATCAGAGGATCATTGTTATAGGCGATTTCAACTTCCATTTGAATGAAATGGGTAAAAGACTCAAGTAGGGGTTAAGATAATTAATACCTGAAGGAGTTGGAACTTACTAAAAGGGTAGCCAATTAGATTATATATTCTCAAATCCAGAAACAGTTTAATGGGCATTGGATCAATTGAGATTAACAGATCACAAGATAGTCCTGGTAAGATTAAAAAATAAAATACCAGGAAGATGATTTAAAGATGACAGAGAAAGAAAGAACAGTGAGAATAACGGAGGTTAGGAAATAGTGCTTGAAGACCTTCATAGATGAGGGAAAGCAGATGTTATCCGAGGATCTTGAATTACCAATAAGGAGATGCTTTGATGACAAATTGGAAAATTAAACTAAAGCCAAGAATTGGTACTAAAAGCCACCATAATGGGCAAAAATGCAGAAGTATTTGTAGCAATGGGGGGTGTCTAGACGCAAAGGAATATTGGAATAAAGCCATCAGAGAAATGGAACACTGTCTAGAAAGAAACGACTCGAAGGGATTATTTTGCCTGGTAAAGAGACTCTCAAAAAATAAAAAGCAAGCAAAACCCATTAAGAATTAATGATAAATGGCGAAAGAGTTCAACCAGGAGAATAGACAAGAAAGCAAATATGTGATTTCTACAATGAATTATACAGAGACGATAAGAAACAAGGAACAATCACACAAATATCTGGAGATATATATATATATATATGATAAAAAAGTAAGCGATTAGAAATTTTGGGAAATTACAGAAGTAAATGACAGTATACAATAATGCAACTTTAATAAAGCAATCGGACAAGATGGATTTTATGGAAAGATATTAGCTAATTCAGGAGAAACAGTGAGTCAAAAGATTGTCGTTGGATGAATCTGGGAATAATTCCCCAGTATCTAAAGGAAGGAAAATTAATACTATTAAGCATAAACTAAGGAGAACAATATCCCGAGATCGGGAACACAAGACCAATAGTAGTAAACTCAAACCAGAGTATAGTCATAGAGAAGGTGATTGTGAATAGAATTAATGCTCAAAAAAGTTTGTTGCTGCAATCAAGTAATTACCAAAATGGGTTTAAAGAGAATAAAAGCACTCATATTTATTTAATTAGGCTGTCAGAGCATATAAAAAGATCCAGAAGGAAGAGTAAAGATAGAGAAGCTTATGTATTAATAGACCTCTAGAAGGCATATGACTCCGTCTGGAAAGAAAATTGATGGGTATATTACAAAAAAGAATAAAGACAGAATAAGATCCTTAAATAGTTATTCTAATCTAATAGTTGAACTATATATGGACAACAAATCATCTATGAAGGAGAGGTAATCAATGCCAAGAAGCAGTATCATAAAGTAGTAGATTATTCCCAATTTTATTCAACATTTACTTGGAAGATGCATTGTACTCGAAAAAGAAATTAGTATCGTTGATAAATCATGGTAAAATACTAGCATTTGTGGACGACATAATAATGAATATAAAAAAAATTAAAAAGAGTCTTGGAGGACTTCAAGGAGATAGAAAGATAACAAAACCTGAAACTTAACACGAAGAAGACCCAATTAATGATTGACGCAAAGGAATTTGAAGGAATAAGTGAATTAGAAGGTATAAACAAAGTAATAGAGATCAATTATTTAGGCCTTAATATTTGTTTGGACACCAAAAGATTCATATATTAAACGTGGGAGAACATTAAGAAATAAAGTTATCTCTATCAAAACCTCACGAAATCAAACAATCTTATTATATGTGACACTATAATGGTTGCATAGATTAGATCATTAGTAATTTACAAGTATACATCCCTAGGGGCATCGGGTATGTAAAAATAGAGGAAATCGATAAAATAGAAACTCAATTAAAAAAGCTTTCAAAACTCCAAGAGACATAACCAATAAAATACTAAGATACATTTCATAACTAAAAGAGAATTGTACGAGTGAAATCATTTAATAGCTGGTTCAGAAGAACCTAAAGTTTGCAAAGCCAACATTAGAAAAATACTTTAAAAAACAGCAACCAAAATCAAAAATAAAACAAAAGGAGAAAGATCTAATGAAAAGGAAGAAGCTATTTTTTACCAAGAGTGTTATGGATACGATGATGGCGATATGTTAAGGGAGGACAGTATTGATAAAACACAAACTTTAGGTAATTTCTACTTCTGCTTTAAACTACAGCTACACCAACTTCGTGGCAGTTAGAATTTTTCTGATTAATAATCTTTTAAAATTGTAATTTTTAGGTTGTTGTTGTTGGTAATGGAGTAGTAGCAGTTAAAGTTAGAGTTGAAGTAGTAGAATATTTTGTTATCGTCTGAGTATTTCTGATCATTCATCTTTGAGATCAAGTCATAAACTTGATGTATACAAAGTGGAACAATTCCATATAAAGTTTGCCATTTTTGAATAATAATAATTCAGTTCATAATTAAAAATTAATATTTAAATCTAATATTTTAATAGCTATCGACGGCATGAGTCACTATTGTAGTTTCCTTTAAACATTTGTAAATACGAATGACATGAGGAACTCCTACCTAATCAACTAAGCGGGAGACCCAACAAGGTTCAATATAATTATAAGTGATCATAGATTGGTTGACTTAGATAACAAAACCCAAGTTGAAGTAGTAGCGAACATGCTATGGCTTGATGATAGAATAAGAGGACTTGAGAGGAACTGACATTACCAAAAGATCAAATGGTTATTCAGAGTGACATATGTAAAGAAGTTGAAATTGTTTGAAAACCAACACTTTGAATTACCAAATTTAAGAGATAAATAAACAATTAAAGATGAATTAAAGAGAATTATAATTAAAAAGAGCAATAATTGTAATAAACTACATTTTCGCAATTTATGTTTTACATTGTGTATTTGTGGACTTTTAATTACCTTCAGTTATTAAATATCCCTCTCTAAAGTAATTATATAATAAAGTATCTATAGTTAATAAAACTAAAGATTTCGAGTAGAATTATATAGTAATTATTTTAAGGTTATTTTAATTTTTTCGTTTAATTGGATTATAATATAAATAGTGAATTATTAAATAAGAATCATTCATGGTATGTATAAATTGAATCCTTCATTTTCTTCATCATTAATCTCATTAATTTATTAGTTTTCTTCGTTTCTGATGACTCTTGTTACTAATTATGGTTATGATGTGAATATTATATTCACATTCTTGGTTATGATTTAATTTATAAAGTTATAAATTAAATATAAAAATGAATATGAATAACTTAAAAAGTTAAAAGGCTCACGTACAATGATTATATTCATTAACGAAATCAATTTATAGAGCCACTATTGCAGGATTTAGATCCTCTACAAAGTGATAATATCAAATGCTCTGTAAAAAAAGGACTCCTACAAACAGAGCTAACTTTCTACTTAACTTAATTAATAGCAAGGTCCTTTGATGAACAATGAAAATACGATAAATTTCAAGGGCCTTTTTAATAAAAGCTGTGAAAAATAATAAGTCGTACACTAGAACAAACTAAGGTTAGCTGTTTTCTAAATTCATCTAAAATAACGAGACTTAGGACATCTTTTTCAAATAAAAAATTCAGTTTCCCACTACGTAGTACTCAACCCCTTTTATAAAAGGATTTCTGGACTCAGAAGTAAAATAGTGCCCAAACTCAAAACTAGAAGCCCCTTTGTCATAGCCCTTCAACATCTAACTACCAAGCATACGGGCTTCCAAATTAGAAAAATGTTCTGTATAGTGACCCATCCTTATAACCATCCAATAAATTATTAATAAGGATTACAGCATCCTCACTAAATAGAACATCTTTTATTTCAATTAGAAAACTATGAAATCAACTGCTTTTCCTATATTTCACATATTAAACAGGAAAACATGTTTTTAAAAGGGTAGACACACTTCCTATATTAAACAAAAAGATAAGCGATTTTCCTATAGTAATTATTTTGACAAGACAAACTCACAACAAATATCTTAGGCCACTACTCTCAAACACAGTCAAAAAACACGAATCAGTCTCGCCACTACAGTCACAGAATGAACTCATCATTGGCATACAATGAGGGTAACCTAAGAAGAAAATATAGGAAACCTAAAATACCGGCTAATGGATCATATTAATTTGTTGACTTATAATAACAGGCCTTACCAAGAAGTTGAAAAAGATCCACATAATAAATTGATAATAATAATAATTTAGAATAAATACTATTAACAACACTAAGTCCTGAAATTAATGTTAACAATAATTATATAGACCACAATACACAATTAGACTATTATTAAATTCGAAACTTGAGAAATAAGAAAATGAAAATTTTTAGCTCTAAAAATGTTTTCTCCTTCCATAGATACTTGCAACATTTTAAAAAGGTCAAGTCGTACATGAACTATCTTGAAAAGCCTGATTATTTCTGGGGAGACACAATACTTTAACGCTGAGTAAAGTAATGCAAACCAAGATCATCCAGCTGAAAAGTAAAAAAAGCATTAAAGAGGAAGAGGAAGGTCAGACATAGTCGTAGTTTCAAGTATGTTCAAAACAGACACCATTTAATAAAAGTGCTTGACCCTTAAGTATCACTATATATAATATCGGGGTCCCCACCTAATTGTCATATTATTATTATTACTATTAATAAATGATTAATTAATTTTAAAGATCCTTTTATTTAATCTATTTCTAGGATCTTTTAAATGTTTAATTGGACAAATTTGAATGCTTTTATTGTCATCTAATATTAACTTTAATCCTGATCTTAAATTTTAATTTGACAATTTAGATCATATAGATATATCTAATCATCTTCTAAGATCATCATATCGATAATTATAATAATTAGAAAGCATATATTACAAATAATATTGATAAATTCATCAATAAATAGAAGATTGATGCTGCTGAAAGCAACTAGAATTTTTAAGGTTTAGGCTTTTTAAGAAACAGTCTTTACTTTGAAAATTACTAGCCTCATAGTTTTATATGGAATATTTAATACATTTATTGGGCTTTAATGAAATAAATAGATGTCCAAGTTCTTTAAAATTAAAATCTTATATTATTAATTTAAGCTTAACCATAATTATATAGACCAAGAAATTATTTATATTAAAGTTCATTGAATTATTAATCGAAAAAATCATATATTTCAATATTTAAAATTCAGAGAAAAGTTTTTCTTTGAACGAATAATTGGGAACTGACATTGAAATGATTAATTAATTGAAATCTTTCAATACTTCAGTTGTTTTTTGAAAATGCCATGTGAGTTGTCACATTTAGTTTGATCGCAATGCGCTTACTATGACCTCTGATAACATTTATTTGTCTTTGTATCTTATAATATCCTTAAATTTATGATGATAACTCCAAAGAAGTTATAACTTTATATTTAATTATATTGTACTTTCAATCGATTTTGTTGAAATTTGAGATTTAGCCATGCATTGTTAAAACTAAAGCCACATTCAATTAATAATTTTTATGCATAATATATTTATAGTAATTATAAATCAAATAAGATACCGGAATAGTAGGAGACTCTTGATTGGGACATAGCAATGCAGAGAGATAAAAGGAGTATATAATCAATTAACAGGAACAAACATAAACAAAGAAAGAGAGACTATTTTTAATTTCAAGCATGAATTTAAAAATAGTAACCTCAAAGTTAATACAATTTGTTTTTATTATTTAAACATATACAAATTAATACCTGCCTGGATAATAATAGATAATTTCAACTATTTACATTATCGAGAGAAGTAGAAGGATGGGTTTAATGACAAGTGATAGGCTGTTTAATTTAGTTAAATTTTTGCATACCTAATGTTTAAAAGGGAATCTGAAAAATAAAAAGGATTAAAAATTAAAGCGTTCAGAGAAAAACATCTTGATACTATTTGATTCTTGGGAAATTAAATACAAATGACATTTTAATAATTAAGTTACATATCTAATTAATACAATTAATGAAAAACACAGTTGAATGTAAATGTTATATAATGATAAATATCAAATAGAAATTTAAATTCAGACGAGAAATGTTGCTTATAGTATAATAGAGTGAAAGAATTCCGATTATATTTATTCACAATTATATTGTCCCTCTTTATAACCAAATCATTACTATTTAAAGATTAAATTTTTTAATTTACTTAAAGCGTTAACTATTTTTTAGGTATTATACAAAACATCTAGTTGAATTGATGGAAGTTTTACGTTACATTGTTGAAAGTACATGGCGAAATCCTAAGATGAATTCTACTCCATATTTAAAAAACAAAATCTTGGCAAGCTACAAGACTATACCTAATATTCCTGGCGCTATTCAACAACAAATATGAATGTTGACTTCGAATCAACTGAATAATCGAAAAATATAAAGAGAATTGAGCTAACAAGAGCAGAATCTTTTCCAGAATAATTCAAAAGCAGCATTTCATGTCCTTAAATGATAGATTAACAGAGAGATCTATCAATTGAGAGCTAGGCAATGTTAGCTGGGTAATAGATATCAATACTACTATCTCACTGTTTCTCATCATTATTAAATCTATGGAAGGATTAGCATCAAGTATAAGGTAATTGAAACAAATGGGGGGGGAAGTTTCCTGCCCCAAAATTTTATATGCACCCAAGGGGAAGTTTTCTCCCCCTTCGGAAGTTTCCTGCTCCATTCATAAAAATATATAATTTTATAATTTTCAAAGAAACTTTATCATCAATTATAATATAGTTATTATTAATTTAGCTTCAAATATCATTTCTACGTTGATATTGAATTTACATTTTAATGAAAATCACATTAATTATTAATATAAAACAATTATTTTAGCCTTGTTTGTAATATATAATTTGATAAAGAAAAATTATGTACCTTGAAAATTATATATGTATAAAAGTTGTTTAGTACATGGTTATGGTAATTGAAATTGAAATTTATTTTTTTCTAATATTTTTATTGCCAAACAATATAAAATTTAATGTTGGGGGCAGGAAACTGTTAGGGGTTAGGAAATTTCCCCCCCCCCAAACAATTAAATAAATGATGAATCAAAATTGATCTCAAAGTAAACAAGAACAACAATCAAAGCTTCATAGCTTTAATATAGTAATTAAATAGCTTTTAAAGTAAATTATATAATAGATATAATCATAAGACCATTGCTAACTTGTTTAAAACATGGAATCCATGAAACTTCAGCTGTTTAACAAGCAAATAATGGATAATCCTCAAGACTTAAGATGTTATTGTTGAGGTAAACAACTAAAATGACTTAGATGCTACATGATCAAGCCTTTTACAATCAACTAAACAGACTGTCAGATAAGCTAGAAAATTTAAGAATTGATAAATGAGATACTCAAGTTGCAGCATTCTGTGGCAATTTGTGCATTCGCCATAGTCTAGCAGTGTAAGACTAAATCTGATGATTTAAGGATCAATATACATCTTTAATGCACAATACTCCTCTGAGTTCAATTGTGATCGAGGAAGTCTTTTCTAGAATAAAACACCATTACAAAACACTTCTGATATTATATTTTTTTAAATATATATATAGGATATAGACTTCAACAAGACCTCAGTAATAAATGCAAGCAGTAATATACCTTGATTCATTAAATCTTCAGCTTATGATCTACTGACTCCGCTATCAATTTCAAGAAAACTTTGATATATCATAATTCTACCTTTTCTTCTATTCTTATTGTGGCTTTAATTTTAATCTAAACATATATAGGGCTTATATCTTTGTTTACATTTAATAATTATTAAAAACGTATTATTATTAATATATAAAATAAATGTTTCATTCTCAAGCTTCTTTAATATATCTACTTAAATAATAATTAACTCGTGCCATCTACTTCTGAATAATGACATTTTACTCTCTGTCAGCTTGCTTAATAAGTTCCCGAACATTGTCTGGCCACATATATTCCTTTGTTATGAAACTTTATTGAATCTTTCCATAAAAAATGTAGCTGCTATTATCATCACCTTGCTTTGCTAAGAAGAATTAAGAAAATGATTATATACTCACAAATTTGATTACTATTTCTGATTGGTTTACTTGTAAAATCAAGGAGAAAATTACAATTGAGTAAAGCTAGCATGTATTTGTCAGAATCTCTATACAATAAAGAAATAATTTTAATGTGTAAGAGATTATAAAAGATAAAATACTTGATAAATGTAACAAAAATTACACCAGACAAGCTATTTAATTAAAATAACTTGTTGACCTATTACTTTAAAATGTTTAATTCTTTTACGATTCAATAAAATTATGTATAGGGTGGCCACATATTTTTATTAGCAATATATTATTGTCTTTAATAATTCAGAAATTTTAATGCGTTATTTAAAAAAATTCTTAAAACTTAACAGTCTACTTAAGTTATTGATGATACCCCTGACAATTTATTAATTAAATAAGTCAGTTTTGGAGCCTGTAATGGTACCTACTTTTAAGAAATTAATAATGAAATAAATACAAAATTTACTATTCTTGTAAGTTAATAACATTTTCTGGTAATGTAATATAATATATATATATATATATATATTACTAAAATTATAAATTTTAACTAAATAAGGAGGTTGCAAAAGATTTATTAAATGGGATTATTATTATAAAAGCTATTCAATTCTAATTCTATTTATTGTAATGCAATAGAAAATACTTGTTTTTTCAAAAAAGATAATAATTTTTATCATCATTAATAATTAAGCAACAAAATCTTAATACCTGTTGTATTCATCTTTAATAATAATATCCTGATAAGATCAATAAAATTAAAACTTCTAATGGGAACACTCTTGTTTTGAACCACTCTAAAAATAAAGTTGGTTTTCAGAAGCTAAATCTTATACTTTGAATTTAGTGAATGACTCGAAATACCTTTGAATCTGGACACCAGTAGCTTCAGTGTAAATACGGAAAGATGGAATGCAATACTAATATTTACACATGAATAGTACCTCAATTGTAGAAGTTAAAATCTCAAGTTGACCCAAGCGTATGTTGGATTTGGGTTGAATCAATAGTAATACGGTTGCTTCAAGTAATAAATGCAGTGACAACACTTCTTTGAGTTAATGGGAAACTAGGGAAATTAGACTTTTAGAAGCCATTGCAGTATGGTTTATTAGAAATGAAAGAGGTAATCAAATTCTTTTTTTACTAAATCTGTTAGTGATAGTGGCAAAGGCAAAAGTCGGAGTAGCGAAATAAGTATTGCATTCTTTGCTGCATAAGCTTGACACAGCTTCCATTACAAATGAGGAAAGTTTATGTCTCAGGGGATAGCGAAAGCATTAGTGAGCCTTAGATAACTAGAGAATACGAGGGCACTAATTGGGAGATGTGAGAGGGTCTTGGGTGCGTAATAGGGATACTGTTGAAAACAGTCAGATTGGTTTGCAAGAAATCTAATATCGAAAAGAAATCCTCCTCATTACAGAAAGAATATTCAAAGGCTTCTCCTCTTCAACAAAGAAGAAGTTCAGACAATTATTAGAGGAAAACTGCATTAGTTTTAGAGGAAATGCAGAAAGCATGCCTAAATGCAATCGAGCTCCTTTCACCCAAATCATGACATGAGCAAATTCATTTGAGATAATGCCATATGATTGTTTGGAAAATAAAGATGACTCATTATCTCTGCTCCTAGAATACTTGTCTGAGTCGGAAATTCCATCTCCCTGCGTCTTTTCACTGAGATTTGAGTGGTGCCACTGCCAAATCCCCATTTTCAGATTCTTCGGTGACTTCGTTTGCAATACTGAATCTTAAGACTTGCCGAAGATTATAAATTGATTCCCAAAGTAGTTAGATGGTTGCTTTGTCGAGTGTGATCTATGATTTAGCAGACGTGGGGTAGTTGATGCTTGTGGCTAGGAGGTGGCAAGTAACAATAAAGCTACACGTGGACATCTAACTGGTCAAAGATTCGAGCCTTTTTGAGAGAGGCAAATCAAATGCCCAAACCATCGAAATTGGAGAGTTAAAATATCCGCTGAACAGTATCCTAAGTAGTGCATTTGGCTTACAAAGAAAAGGTGCCTCCTTAACCTATCGAAGCACTAATCTGGAGATCTCATAACTATTTAATGAGTGTAACAGTATTAATGACTAGAAGATGAAACTCTGACAAGGGGAGATACCAAATTATTAAGATGCTCAAGCAATTAAAGATCTATGATTTAGAACAAAACATAAAATTTAAAATGAGTAAATATAACAAAAAAGCAGATAATAAATACTTCTATATTTTGAAGAATAATCAATAAAACTTATCACATTTTTGACTTTTATTTAATTTCTTTTCTTCCTATTTTTCAAATTCTTTTATATAACTTATGAATTAAAGATAAAGTCCGTTAAAATGTATAATTACTGACTAAAAACACATATTACATAGCTTTATACTAAAATCTTAAGCTTCAATTTTTACATTAATTAAATAGATAAGCAATAAATGTTCTTTATTATTACAATTAATCAAATTGATTAAATAGCAAATTAATCACATAGTAATTATAGAATTGTTTCATACTGTCCTAAATGAAGAAATATTGAACAATTTAATAACTGTTTATTTATATTTTTAAGTTTAATAATTTACTCTTCATTTATAAGGAACATCATTTATTTAGTATATTTGGTCTAATTGCTTGAGTTTGTTGGTATTTTTTATGGCATTAAAGTGGGTAATATACACATTAACTAATAAATATTATTTAAAAGTTAAAGATATCTAGGAAAGAAACAGAATTGAAGTACATAGTGACACAGATAGTTGTTAGTGTAGATATAAAAGCTATTGTTATAAAAATATAGTAATTCATTTGGTACTAATATTGACTTGAAACAAATAGATTAGAATGAGAAGTCTAGAGTGTTAAGGAAGGAGATGAATTCAACTTGCATTTCCTGCAAGTTGAATTCTGATAGAATCTACTATTATTTGCAGAATATTGAAAGATGCAAACTGAAGGAATATAAATCAACTAATTCTTAAATGGAAGTTATTTTGAAAATCAGAATTTACAATAACTATGAACTTATAGTGATTATAATAAATTCTAGCATAATTAAAGAAAGATCTTGTTAATTCAGAGTAATTTAGTAATAAAATTAATGAACTACTCAGATTGTAAGAGATAGGCAGATTTAGTATGAAAAAATATGAAAGACAATATGATATGATAAGATAAACATGAATAGATACACAATCAATAAATACCTAAGGACACTTCTTGATAAAGAGTGTTTTAAGATATGCTTTGTTTTTTATTTCAAGGAACCTCTTTAAAAGATAGTAAATTATAACTAAGTTGATAGTATAATTGCATGAATGCATGGTATGGTGGTTTATGATAAAATGTGATTGAAGCTAACTAAGACATTAAAGTATACTACAGTTAGAGATTCTCTTCTCCCAATTGCTATAGAAGGTATATTATAGTTTAAAAGAACAACGCCAGGAAATTGCATTCTATTGCCAAGCAGAAAATGTAGAGACAGTTCCTATAAGAAAGAATTAGAGAAGGACTGATTAGAATAATATTTGAGTATTAAAAATAAGCCCAGAGGTGTTGATCAAATAAGTCTATATCAAGGATAAATATTAGTATGTGATACATTTTATAGAACTTTCAAACAATTATTAACAATTTATCATAATACTAATACAAATTATTCATCCTTCCCATGTAATAATATACCCTAATTATTATATAAAAGTTAAGATTTTAAATGATTTAAGCCATTTACGAAAAAGTGCGCCACTTATCATAGTTGATTAAAGCTTTTACAAAACGCTTTCCTCTGCCTATAGTATAAGCTTAGTATTTTTGTATAATATTTTTATCATTATTATATCACTTACATTGATATTTTAGGGATTTTCAATAATTTTAATGGTTAATTCTTACCTATACAAAGATTTAATCCAAATATCTAACAAGTCTGTACTTAAATTTAATTAACTATTCCTTAACTGATATAATCTCATAAAAAATAAAATAGTTTAACATAATATTTATATGTTAAAGCCCATTATTTGTGGATTCCAACTCATATCAACAAATCATATCTGATTATTTAATATGTATTAAAATTGTAAATTTAAGCAGGTAGATGTGTAGTAAATACGCTTTACCCTTTGTAAATGAACTAGATAAATAGAAACTTTCAGAATAATCTCTAAAAGTTAACCATTAGATTAAAATCATTATCATAGGCACAAAACTACAATTAAAGGAATTAATTATACAAATGAATCAATAATAATTTGAATTGAATAGCTTGAAAGAATTCTTTTATTTAATACAAAGACTGACTACTAATTATCTAAGTGATTCACTAACAAAATAACTAAAGAGATTGACTTTCTACAAATTTAGAAGACTTTCAATTCATGGGGAAAGGATGTAAATGGAAGGACTTGCATAGAGAAATGCAATTGAATTCAATAACAAACTTTTCAAAGATAAATGAGAAGTAAAAGAGTTTAGGTTCCTTCCAATGGAATTATGAAAAGGAGTATGAAAATGGGGAAATCAATGAAAAGAGATATGTTGAAATGACTATTTGAGATTGAAATGTTAACAATGCAAAATGCTTTGATGATCGTGGGACAAAATTCAAAACCTAATTCTATTAAATTCTATGGTCGGTCAGCTTTATTAAATTCCGGAATATTTCAATACATTAGTAAACCCATAACCTATAGAACAACTTGAATTTGTTGAACAATAATAAAGATAGCCAACATCAAGAAGTGATAATACCAAATCTATAACTATTAATCCAAACTAAAACAAAATTGTTAAAGAGTCATCATTATTAAATTATAGAAAATAAGAGTGAATTATTAAAAACAGGAAATCATCTAAATGGTTTAGAAGAAGTTAACAACCAACAATCAATATGATGAAAGTACTGGAAATATAGAAAATTCTAGGTGAAAAAGTAACAATAGAGGGACTAATCAACTGATGGATTTAAATATTTAATATAACGCATCTTTTTAATGCAAATTGATAATTTATTTATCAAATGGAATTCAAAATTCAAGCACTACACTACTTTATTATTAATTAAAATACTATTTTTATCTAATATAATTGAAAAGAAGAAGAAGTTAAATAATTGGTAGATCTGGGTAATGGCTTTTACATAATCTGTTTAATATCTACTTTTAAGTTGCTATAAGTTTAAGTTTTAATGACTACACTAAATAAAAACAGTTATTAAAGCCCATATATTAAAATAATAAGTTCAACTTTTTATTCTGGGTTAAAATTAAAATTAACTTGAAGATGATCTATTAACAAATAATAATAAACTACACTGAGTAACATATGTTAGCTTTGGATTGTCTCAAACAAATAAAAATAAATCATAAACTTGAGGTAAACCATTAAAATAAATACCAACTAGTAATTCAACAATGTTAGAGAATATTCTATAAATAAATATGATAATAATTAATTAAAGAATTTTATGAAGAATTCTAATTTGAATAGAAAATTACTTTTAAAGAACACTTGGTAACAAATGTATAGCAGAAACTTTGATATATTATTTATTTATTAATAATATAGTGTATAATACAATTATGATGTTTCAGTCAAGATTCTCTTTCGATTAATAAATATACAAATTTAGCGCATCATAATAATCAAAGATAAGTAAAATTGAGAGATTAGATTGATTTAATGATAAAAACTCCATAATAAACTTGACAATATTGATAAATGATTTCAAAATAAAAAGTAAGTAGTAGTTTATAGTAAACGTAATAGATTATTAAATTGTAACATTAAAATACAGATGGATTAATCCACAACATTATAAAAAGTAAAACCATTTTTTATATTCAAGCTTTCTATTCATTATAAATAAGGTATGCATTAAGTTTCAGAATTAATTTTATTTATAAAATATTAAATATCTATTAATTATATTAACTTGATAAATTCAAAGTATTGTGACTTATTTAAATTATATAATAAGTAAATTGCGATTAGAATTACTACCAAGAATTTGCATTTCATAAATAAATCCATTAATAAATATATCATAGACTTCTAATATAGGGTCATTTATAATACTTCCAAAAAAATAGAAAAAGGCTCAATAAATTAATTAAATTTAAATCTAAAAATGCTTGATTATTCATATAAAAATCAGAAATTATAAGCGAACATTAAAAGCAAATTTATGTTTCTAAGTTTATATTTCATTAATAATTTAATATAATGTAATTCAATGTTAATTATATAGTTTAAACTGAAAATAATTAACTAATATTTTGAATTTCATTAATAATAAATAGATGATAATAACAACTGCTCGTGATTGAATCTATAGCCAGAGGTGGAGTCAATGAGAAAAGCCCACTGTAAGCTGTCAATGATCATTAATATTCATAATTAATCAACAATTTATTGAATACATGAATATTTAAGTAATCACTCGTCTACATTTTTGCAAATATTGTAGTAGTACATCTTCTCCTCTCGGATCATTATTGAGCTACATACTACAATTGACTTGAATTTTGTTCTTCTAGAGCAGAATCTCTTGATGGTTCTACTGTCTTAGCTTGTTTGATGTCTCGTTGTATCAGCAGGTTGGTGAAAAACGATCAATGATGACTTGAGGAGTCATAAGATTCACAACGAAGACTACTTGAAGCCTCGCATATACATTGCTTTGGCTCATTTAAATGAGGTTTTCAATTTTGGTGTTTACGATGTCCACTTAGAACTGGGTGTGTTGGATAGGCGTTGTATTCGTTAAGATTGGTTGCGACGAGGCGCTGCTTCTCTCCTTGGCATGCTTTATCTTGAAAGATTGGGAGAGAAGCATAGACGAATGATACACAAACATGTTATCGTCCTGATCCTCCGCGGGTACTTCAAGTTTATCAATGATTGTTTCATAGGTGGGCAAATCCTTTTTTTTAATCATGAATCGTAGAAATTAGGTTGTCTTCAAGATCTCCTTCTCTTCTTACTGGCCTACTTTGCAAATTTAAAAGTTTAATAAATATATTTAATTATAAAAATTAATAGGGAGTCTTAGCTTTAATTATTAGAGCTAAGGCTTTAATGAGCATATTAAAGGTTTTAATACCAAAAGCTTATTTGACTTATTAAATCACTGATGCAGACGAATTATTGGGTATATGAGTACTTGAGGCATTGATTGCAAAGATAATCATTCGAGAGGTTTTTAAGAATTATCAGCCTTTAGTCAATCCCACAGAGAAGTATTCAATTCGATATAATCGCAAAAATATTATTAATAACATCAAATTATGCTTGATTCGAGAGTACATTGAGTGGGGTCTTCAAAAATAACCATCAGATAGGCAAGCCTAAGAATTCCTTTATCGGGCAAAAGACTACCGGCATCTTTATCAGACTTGAATAATCTTGTTACTTGAGACCTGGTGTCAATTATATCATAAAGTGGATCTTACACATTAGAAGTTTTTCCCTTCAATAAAAATTACTGACTTGCTCTGCAATCTCCAAAGCAAAGCATTTAGCCATTTACACTTACTCCTCTCTCTATATTGGTCTGCAGACTAATAGGCTGGTTGAAACACTCATATTCCTGATTCAATTGTGGTTTAAGAGATTAATTTAATTTTAAGCTTTCTTCTGATCTCAATCATTTTAAATCGTTCTCCTAGTCGATTCCTCTTGAACTAAAGCTTTTCTCTAAATCATTGAGCTAACAAGTCTTGTAAGTATGATCCAGAGTTGTAATCCTGCAATCATGTTATTAATTTTAGCATCCTTAATATTCTCCCATAAGAATTATAGAATCCCAACTCTTGCTTTTTTAGTTGGGTTGAATGGAATATAAATATAATTTAAGATGAGTTCAGAAATTGTCATTTTATCAATCGAAATGTGACTAACAAGCCTTAAGACGATTGTTTGAATTGTGTCTCTGCAGTCCTTACCTGAAACACTCAAAATAATATTGTAAAGTAATAGGAAGATTGGGTAATATATCAATAGGGTTGCAGTATCTAAGAAATAGTCACTTCCGTAAGAACTATAAAGATTATCCAAGACAGCTGAAAGATCATAGTTAACTGATTTACCATTTTTGTAATGTCCAATAGCTTTACATGGAGATATCAGTGATGTTTAGAGAAACTGCTGAAAGTACATCGGAATCATCTGATATTTAAGCGAAACTTCGGCTTACTAGTCTGCTGATTATCCAAACCAAGATCTTTAGAAATCTCCGGTTTTATCTGAAGTGCTATATAGTAGCCAAATCAAGAGTTATTAAAATAAGTGAGGTCAAAGTTATTGAGCCTTGTGATAATGGAGTAAGTTTGTAGTAATTGTATCATAATCAATCCTAAAACAAGTGGTGGATTATCAAGCATATCGATCTCAGTGCTGTTAAGCCTACTTAAGGTGTCGTTCAGCTACTTGTGCTAATATGACTCCTATGCCAAACTTCCCTAAGTTGTTTTATCTTATTTGTTCTAATAATGCTCATTTGAAGACCAAGAAATTTGAGAACTACCTCCATACAGTTAAAAGCGTTCTATCTATAACAAGAATTGTAATGCAGATAATATATTACTTAACTACTTTTATTATTATTGCTACGACTGCGAAGAGTTTCTTGTATTTAAATCATTATTCGAACTACTCTAGGGTTTATTAATTTTTATACTAGTTCTACATTAGTTTTGATTATTGTTATGGCATGTAAAGGTGTGCTACTTTGCTAACCACATTTTTTCCTGGATATTGTTATCTTATGGATTATTGTGGAATTTTGAGTTGTGTTGTCCTTGCTATTTTTAGTTTTCATTGCCTCAATAACTTGACATTTGATTATTGCTAACTAGCATTTATTGGTCGCTCTTATTGAAATTAATAGATTAATTTGTGTTGTAATATATTATCCTATTTAATTTATGGATTGTTTTATGATTCACAAAAATTTCATTGATTTTAACTCTTTGGAGTTTTATCATAGTTTTTAGTATATAATATAGCCTGCAGATTTTACTTTATATATTAGCATATATTAATTAATAGGAATATTATTAATATATTTATATGGCAGCTCTTTTATTTATATATAGCAACACAATCATTATATTTCTTGTGTTGATAAATAAGAACATGAAAAAAACAGAATTAATTTTCCATTAATATTTAAATTTTATTATAATAAAAGTTATTGTTTGTAAATAAAATGTGAGAGACCCTATAATGCCTTCCAATTTGAACATGATTAATTTAAATTCTGGCATTAAAAATAACTACAATATTGACAATTTACTTTTTCATAACAACTTCTTTCTTATAATTTCATTATTGTAGCTGATTTCTAAATAAATAAAGATAAATGGATTATTTGACAAGAAGAGTCATTGTTTATATTGATTAAATTAAATCAAACATTAATATATTTATTACAAGTTTTATTTTACCTAAAGTTTTTTCCAATCTCCCTTTTTATAATTATTTATTATAATTAATAATAATATTGACCTTAATATTTAATTAAAATGCCTTAGAAAACTATCCAAGACTGTTGTAATTATTTAAAGCATTATACAATATTAGAGTATATTTCAATAAATATTAACATCTTATTTCAACATATCCAATCATCTGTATCATCAACTTGCCTCACTGTTTTACTAAATCATTTAGCGCTTTATACATTTCTCTTAAACATATCCCTTATTCCGTTAGTTCATTATATATTTACAAGAAATAATTTAATAGTATGTTTAAAATTATAACCTACTTCTTTGACAAGATCATTTTTCCTATAGAAACACCATCAAAAGATTTCAAGAAGATTAAACATTGGGATAAAACAAGAATGTCAAATTAAAGATGAAAATTGAATTAAAAATAGGATTGATTTAGTATGAAGCATTTCTAAAGAGCAGGAAAAGATATGTTTAATAGTTACATTGTGGTTGATTTAGTTATATGTTGATTATTACTCATAATTCATTCAAACTTTTATCATATTAATTATTAAAGTATAAATGAATAGTTGGAAGTTAATTACAATGTAATTATTCATTTGTTATTAAATAATCTTGAAGAAATCATGATGATTTGGCTATTCCAAAGAATAAGAAAACTTATAGTTTATCATCACCAATGGAAAAGCAGTTCATGATAATTTATATCACGAAAATTGATGTGAAATTTGATGATAGAATGCAATAATAAAGTTCAACAAGTATGAATATTAATTCTAATAAGAACTTACCAATAATTTATTAGTGCGGGTAATTAGAGTAATATTGATATCACTATAAATGTAAGTTAAGAATCTAAGTTCCTAGAAGAAACAAGGTAAATCTCAAGGGAATCTTAAAATATTGAATACTATTATATTTTAAATGGGGCAAAGAGGACATAGGCAACTTCTTACAGGAGTTTAAAGCACCTGATAATTATATTATAGATATATATTTATATTTTTATCTAAATTTTCTAAATAAGTCTGCTTGTGAAGTTATGAATAAACATATAAATAGCAATGAAATATAATAAAAAAAAACATTTAATAATTAAGATAAAGTGAAGAAACGAAGTTTAGATAAATGAATTGATGGAGATCAAAGAAAAAGTTAATATATTAATCAGATCAACAAATTGAACATAGTTTTGAAAATTAATAATTTTATAAAAAAGTATAAGCAACCAGATATTAAAATAATGACAAAAGCATGTTTTAGAAACATTAAGATTATAAATTAAATAAATGGTTTAAAATGTCATTTATAAATGAGATACAATATCTAACTATAATCCTTAAATAGGATGGATAAATTAGTCTAAAAGCTATAAAAAACATGATTTAACAAGTAGATTAAATGCAGACAAGATTCCTAACTGATTGCCAGGAACATCTTTCAATAATAAAATAGAAAGAAGTTTATAAAATAGTTCTTGCAAATCAGTATAGATTCCAGTAAACTCTAGAATGGTCTATCTATTGGTTGAATTATATCCAGTAATATTATTGTAAATGCCCTTGTAAAAAGATGTGAGATCCGAAAATAAGCGCATTTCAGCAAAGAAAATATTGCCGACTTTGATAAGAAAGACAAATAAACATGGAGAGTATCAAAATCACGATAGCAACACCACCAGCTATTCAAGATCTTTACATCTAGTTTAATACAATTGTAAGTTAATTTTATCTGACAATGAGATAGGGAAACTTATTTTACTCTCACCAAGAGTCTAGACAGACTCGAAATGAAACAACCGAGGTGAAAGATTGAACTAAACTACTAAACTAAGAGAATAGCAGACAAGGTTTTCATCTATGCGATCTCAATAAGTATCCCTTGAGCTGTCAAAGTATCATGAAGAGTAGCTATTTTGGTATATAGTAAAAATATGCTAGTCCAGATTTATAATAAAAGTAAATAAATATGAAGTATTATAGATAGTTTTTTACAGCTCCATATTAAAAATTAAGAAAGTGACTTGCAAAGAAACAACAAGTTAGAAAAAGATCTAGGCGGCTGTGGTATTATGGTATTATAATTACTAATTGTTTTGCATTTGTATTAACAAGGTACACTATTTACTAAATTCAAGATAACTACATGAAAAATGCAATGAAATTATATTACATCAATATCAAATTTAATAAATATATGCTTTTTCTAATAAAATAAAATCAAATTAATAAAATATATTTAAGGTCTATAAACTACTTATATATGCATATAGTGGAAGATTCTTATAAGAAATAGATCTAATAAAATATGTATATTAAGCGAGTATAATTAAAAAGTGGAGACTGTTAAAAATAAATAAAAAAAGAGATCAAATAAAATTATGTACATATCAATACACATGAGTTAAGATCAAACAGTCACTAATTTGAATTAAACTTGAGTAAATGCTTATTAAACTTAAATTAATTAATCAACTATCTAAAATTGGAATCTTTGTTTTTTTAAAACTTTTCTTATTTATTTTAATTTTAAGGCATTGATAAAGTTGATGCAGAAGCTGATCTTTAAGTTTTTCATAAATTTTCATAGATATCTTGAGGGATATCTTCCTCAAAAAATTTAAAGTAAGAAGAGTGTGGAGAATCAAAACCCAAAACCCTAGAGTAGTTTGATTGAGTTTTTGATTGATAAAAGTAGACTATTAGCGTATACTTTATTAGGGTTTTAATAGGGTTTATGTAGGGGTTTAATGTTTAAATATTAGTATTTTAAGTGACTATATGCGAGGTTTGGGGTCAGTTTATGACAGCGAGTATATAGATTTATTGTTCAAGTTGCGTTATGGATGTGATGATTATAGTGATCAACTCAAACCTATTCTAAATTACATATCTGCTACTGTTTTGTCTCACTGTCTATTAGCATTGAATTTAAAGAGATAGCATCATAATGCTAAGCCTGAGAAATCTTTAAAATTCTAGTAGCATCATATCGATTATCTTATTAATGATAAGACTCTTTAATACTGGGCTCATTTCTTTCTGGCCTAGAGAGCAGTGATTTTTCATCGCCAATTTCCTGAGATTCACATTTCTGCTTAATTTATAGCTAACATTTATAAAAAAAACGGAATATCTTACTAGAGGGTCTACCGCATTAAGAGTGTGATTGAATTTAATGTTCCATTAATAAGGATAATTTAAATTATATATTTGATTAAATGCAGAAGGCCTAAAAGCATAATATAAAGTTCATACACGCTGATGAGGCTGTATTCACGTTTAATACCTTCATATCAAGGTCTTGGTATAAGAGGTATAGTAATATAGAAGTTTATGACTAAAAGGTTAAGGTGTAAACTCATGCAATACTTGGTGGAATAAGTGAAGATGTTGGCCTCGAGACTTATGTTATCCACCCTCGTTCAATAAAGACCGAATAATACATAAAGTTCTTGTAATAACTCAGAGATAAGTACGCCGACAAAGAGATTATTCTGTTTGTCGATAACTTATCAGTTCATAAAACTAAAGACACAAGAAAGGAATATGAAAGGCTAAACATACCATCTGTATTTAATGTTCCATACAATCCTCAGTTTAATGGAATTGAATTATATTGGAGGTTACTGAAAGGCCACTACAAGAAACTTCTACTCTATCACTTGATGCACAATCTGAAGATGATATCGTCGATTTTATTAAGAGTGCTGCTAAGAGAGTCAGCGATGATAAAGCTAAAGTATGCTCAAGAGAAGGGAGATTTAGGGTATATAAATAAGTTTTAGATTTAACCGAATGAATAAGTTCACATATTAAATTTGCTCGTAAAGGGATTTGGCTTCTCATTCTATTCTTCCTCTTAAGCCTTACTTAGGCCTATGTTACTTCTCTTCGTGCCAGCTTCTGTATCTATGTTCATCTCGTCTGGTTTTAAGAAATCTTTGAAGAGTCTCTTACTCAATTCATGCTTTACTTGTGATTTTCTCTCTCTGTTTAACTTGCTGCGCTCTTTCATCAAGTATATGGCAGTTCCAGGTTTTTCTATAAAGTTAGAAGGGTAAGCTTACTTGAGATGAATTGATGCTTCAGTAGTTCTTAGAGCCAGGTGTCGCTTTTTTTTATTCATTGCTTCTCTTTATCTTAGGAGAGATGCTATAGCGTTTCTTATGAGCTTCTTATATAACTTCATTTAAGTACTCAGGTTTCAGAGTTGCAAGAACACTGAAGAAGAAGTTTCTCTCTGGCAACTTATTAGAGAGTTGCAGCATTGATGGAAGGTAGAGAGCAACATCTGGATCACTCATAGCATCATCATAGAGATTTGTTACTGAAATTTCAGGGTAGTTAGGTATCTCTATCATCCTAATTTCATTAGACTTAAAAGCTTTTTTCTCTTCACTCAGTAAGGCTTTTAAGAATGAGATTTTAGTTCCCTCCTAAGTTGGCAAGAACAATCCAACTACAATAATGGATTTATTAATCTTACTTAAGAACTTACCTTGCTATACCAAGTATCTATAGAGGTCCTCTTTACTTCGAAATTTTTCTATTAAATCTTGATATTAAATTCTCTTCATTGCATCATTCATAGACTCCATCTTGCTTCCTCTTTCTAAAAGTGATTATGAAATTTAAAATTATGGATATCCATTCTAATTTTATTAAAATCTAACTACTAAATAGGTAGGACCTACTGGAGATCAACCTGAATAAGATAGTAAGAGAATGATGGAAGAACTTTCTCCAAGTTTCAAAGTTTGATTTCCATTTTTATCAATCTATCTCCATTAAATTCCTCCTAATAATGTTTAATTATTTTAGGAGGTCCTCCAAATTGAGTTCGAACTTTATTAGGAGTTAAATTTTAAAGTTAAAACTTAATTAGGAGAATATTAAATTTAAAAATGTTTAATAACTTTACCTCCAAATTAAGTTCAAACTTGATTTGGATGACCTCCAAGAGACAAAAAACTTCATTAGGAGTATTTAATTTACTAAATCGTATATTACTCTCATAAAATATGCCAACTTACAGTCTTCTATGGCTATTTAATTTTTTTACCTCTCAGCAAAGAATCTACCAGAGTGTCAAATACTCTACTATTATAGTTTATCAAGGTAGATTTTATCATTATTATAATAAAATTTATCAGAAAACTAAAATGAGCGCTAACCTTTTGAGAAGAGCGGCATTACTTGGGTAAAGTCAATAAAAATTATCATTCCAGCAACCAAGAAAAGTAGAGACCAGAGACGCTTGTACTCAGTGGGAGCCTACTTATGACAACTTTGACCAGTCTAGCTTTGAGATTTAAATATAAGTTAAGTAGGAGGTTATCAAAGAAGCTGTGCAAATTGAGGAGGAGGTTAAACAACCCGCCATAGAGCATTAATAAATACCAGCCAAAGTTGACTATTAATGCAAAGAATGCAATAAAGTTTTCCCTTACAAGTCAACTTATAAGAGACACTTGAGAGATATACACAACGATATGCCAAGGTTATATCTCAAGCATTAAAAGAAAGATGGGAAGTATGTCTGTGAGTTCTGTGAGAAGCCATATTCTCATACTAGAGACATCAAAGTGCACTTAAAGAAAAAGCACAATTAAAGTTTTGTCTTTATTCATGAACCTACAGGGAATAGATTCCTCTAAAAGAGAAGATCAAGAAACCCAGTGGAGTCTCTTCGAGTTGAAGTCTAGAAGTAAGTAAAAATGAAGAAAGCAGTCAAGAACTTTCCTGTCTCTGATATAAATAAAATCATGGTAAAAATTGAGGAGATAAAGATTCCTATCTTAAAAATTATGGAAATAGATTCTTGACTTGAAAGCTACCTCACTCTTGAGGATAAAGAAGAGAAGAGAGTCATCACTGATGACTAATATGCTTACAAAATATATCCTTTCAACTATTTCCTTGATGATGACTAGTTCTAAAGGGAATTTGCTAATGAGTATTATACTCTTTAACAGGCAAAGTTTATAGAGTGTTATAGTTAGATGCTATACTACTTGGAAAAGATCATGTTGCATTTAGAATTCCTCTCCTCGAAATAACTTACAGAGAATTTCTATCTGATAATAGATCTCATAGATAAATTGGCTATATTGTGCAGCAAATAGTTGAGGGTATTGAAGAACTTCACAAGCTTGGCAATGTTCATAGAGACTTAAAGCTAGAGAACATCATGATGAACTTTCAACCACTTAGAGTTTATATCATCGATTTCAACAGAGCTCAAAGAGTTCAAGCCTCAGAATTAGGTAATGTATATGGCACTCCTGGATATTACCCAGAGAGAGAAGATTCGGAGAGACGGAGACAATTAATTGGATATCTGGGCTCTAGCAGTATTAATAATAGAGAGCGAAATGTCAAGAAACGATTACTTTAGCTGCAAGAGTGAGAGAGATTCCAAGAAGAAAATCAAGCAATATCTGGATAAAAATTAAATAAATGGAAGTCTCAGAAACTTGCACACTAAACTATTATCAAGCCAAGCTAAGAGAATTAATAAACAATATAAACAAACAAACATCAACTTAGAAAGATAAAATTCAGAGAACTGCAACATGACTCTAAACTTATGTTTGTGTGAAATATTTAAAATCTTGCTTGTTATACTCACTTAAATTACTAATATTTAAACATTAAACCCCTACATAAACCCTATTAAAACCCTGATAAAGTAAGCGTTAATAGTCTACTTTTATCAATCAAAAACTCAATCAAACTACTGTAGGGGTTTTGGGTTTTGAGTGTGGAGTTTAACATCAACAATAACAGTAGTATTAGCACTAATAACCCGAATAATCTCAAAATCGAGCATTATTAGGAGTCTGGGATTTTTTTAAACATCTAGTTTTTCTTAAATTCATAGTTTTAAAATCTAATTTTGAAGGATGTTGATGAAAAAGATAAAAAAAATTAGTGATGTAAAATTTAAAAATTCTCAAGAATTTCAATCAGACTCCTAAAAATGCTTGATTTTAAGATTATTAGTGTTATTAGTGCTAATACTAATGTTATTATTGATGTTAAACTCCACAATCTTGTCACTTTAAATTTATTGAGGAAGATATCTTGAAGATACCCTCTAGATATCTACGAAAAATTTATGAAAACTTTAAAGATCAGCTTCTGCATCAACTTTATCAATGCCTTAAAATTGAAATAAATAAGAAAAGTTTTAAAAAAACAAAGATTCCAATTTTAGATAGTTGATTAATTAATTTAAGTTAAATAAGCATTTACTCAAACTTAATTCAAATTAGTGACTGTTTGATCTTAACTCATGTGTATTGATATGTACATAATTTTATTTGATCTCTTTTTTTATTTATTTTTAACAGTCTCCACCTTTTAATTATACTCTCTTAATATTATGAGCTTCTGCGAATAAGAATTAAATAAAGAATATAAGTTTATTAATTAATACATAAGTCTAAAAATAAAAAACTATAAATAAATAATTATGTAACATCTAAGTCTTAAAGATTATTTTTAATGTAAATTGAGCTAGCACTTATTTAGAATATATCAATAACATTATATCAATTGAATCCCTCAAATGATTTGTTCTTTACAGTTTCCATCAATGATGGTAAATAATACCATTTCTAGATGAATATACTCGATGTGTTAAATTTATAATATATGTCGGATAAATCTGATTTGATATTAAAATTTCATTGCTGTTGAGCAACTTAAGAACTTATACAATCAATAGGACGAATTTATTAATTGTTTTTAGTAAATAAAAAATTCTTTAATACTTTAACATTAATTTTTTATGAATATAAGACAGTCATCATAAAAATACAGATTTGAAAACAAAGGAGAAAAAAATAAATATTATTTAAAAATTACAAAAATTTTTTCAGACACCTCAGGGTCTTCCTTGGTAATGCTCCATGTATGGAGAAGCAAAATATTAAATATATAATTTTCAATTCTGACATTTGATTTACTTAGTAAACCCATGATTAAGATCCTAAATTGCTAGGATAGGAAGGGAAGGGTGTTTTCATTTCCTCTTAGGGCTCAATAAGAAACACTTATTTGAGCATCATCAAATCTTCTCGGGCCTCGTTCGTGTTCATGTCTTATCCGAAATGGCGTTTTGATGGCGTAATCGTGATCAGCTCTCCGTAATTAACAATAGTGTGAGGTAGAGACATCTCGAAGGGAAGATTTAATTTTTTCGATAATGGCAAAAAATATACAATTGGTATCAAGAAATCAATAAATCAATGCCAATTTTGAGATTTTTTAGGGAAAAAATCTTAAAAATATATTAATTTTAAATATTCATTGCAAATATTAATACATAAAATTAGTTGTTTTTGGTTTCGATGAACAAAGATTTATATTATTTTATGTATAAATATAGTCTTATTTTTGCTGAAAAGGTATCAAATTTTAAGGATTTTATTTTTTTAATTAATTGCCTCTAACTATTTTAAATTCTCTTTTCATCATGTCTTTGACTGTCAACCTTCTCAGATATGACTATAAGGACTCTTACCTATGCCACGAATATATTCTTCTTTAGTAAGACACTGAGAGAAATGCCTAAATCAATAGAGTGGTTAATGTGAAAACGCAGAGGATAAATGACGCTTATAGTCTAATAATGACTTTTATTTCAAATTGCAATGAACTTTGGCAAAGCTATTTCACGTACAATTAAATATTTATCAATTCTGACTTCGATTTACCAAGGAAACCAATAATAAAGATGCTAAAAGTAGACGGAATAAGAACTAAAGGGGGTTTTCATTGTCCTTTTTATCAATAAAAAATTATTATAAATAATTATAAGAAAATCAACTATTTTGTGCAGAGGAAGCTTATAAAAATATTTTTCAAGTTTTGTCATTTTTATCAATAAAATATTTTTTATTTTAAATATTAGCTAGACTCCTGGAGTCTGGGTGTTGTACTCTTCATGATTCAGTTCGGTAAACATCCCTTTACTGATGCGTAGATACGTGTGATGAATTAGACATACAAGTAACAAGAGCTGCCAAATAAAATCAAGAACGCAAAGTCTGGCATTAAGAGAGTAATCAAGAAGTTGCTTCAGTTCCAGTAGGGAGACAGAGCCTCAGTAAGTGAGGTCCACAAGGAAAAAGTGTTTGATGAGCTTTAGAAATGCTCGTATAAGAATCTGGACATTTCAAAGCTGAAGTGATGTTTTTTACAAACCTTCCTTAAGAGTTTAAATAATATACCCTTTAATTAACCAGAGAATAGATTAAGGTTTAGATTAATTATTAATTCAAATTACAAATTATCAATTATTTAAATGTTCATACTTAAATTTCAACTGCTCTAATTTATTCCCTTACTGCTTTCAGGAGAATAGCCCTATATGGCTGAAAAAGCTATTATTAAAACACCTGTCTAATCGTCCATCGCTGCCCTGGTTCCTACACCAATAGCTTACTTATTATTTTCCTCATCTCTCTGTCTATTGATTCATCTATATCGATTAAGGGCAAATTCTCTTTTGTAATACTTAACGTTTCCAGCTCCATAATGGAGTTGGGGTGCCTGTCATGATAAAGATAGTACAGAATCACTCCCAATACCCAAGCATTTCTACGCTCCATTAACTCACCTCTGTCCAAGTGTTTGAATCCTAGAATTTCTTCTGGGCTATGTTGAAATTCAAGACCCGAGATAGTGTGATCCTTCACATAATTCCAGTCGACCAACCTGGGCATTAGGTTTTCGTCAAATAGCAGGTTGTTTGGCTTAAGGTTCAGGTGGAATTATTAACGATATTTGCCTCTTATAATGTACTGATTACACAAAACGCTATCAGCTCCAACTGCTTTTGAGAGAGCTTTATTGCGGCTTTGAATTCGAGGAGATTATACTTGTAGTACTGCTTTATGATGCACTGGTTCCACAGGACCTAACATGAGTCTTCTACAATGCCAACTTCACCATGGTACCCCATAGGAAAATTCTCATAGTCTTCAATATGTTTCCTTGCTGCCTGTTGCTTCTACCAGCATTTTACCTATTGATGTTTCTATAGAAGGGGTGCTAGCTTTGAATATTATTCTATTGTGGTTCTTAGTTATCTCTCTAAAGAATATTTTAGAAATTTGATTGGTGATATTGCTAAAATTTGTTGAGTTAGTTTATCTTGTTGGCACTTGCTGTCATGGAGAGATCGTATTCTGATTGTTAAAGTGTGCTTCCTTATAATTAAACACACTAAAAATTAAGAGTCTAATATAATCATAATGAATTTTTAAAAAATAATGTTGTTTATTTCTAATTTGAGTGTATTAATGAATTGAAAACTTAAGAAATGTCAGTTATGATTTTTTTTGGGTCATAATATCCATAGGGTTGTATTAAAATTTATTTCTTTTTAGTTTTCGCTATTTTCCCCAAAAATGCCATATATGGTTTTCTTTGCAAAAAAGTAATTAAAAAAATATTTTCTATTCCTCATTCTATTTATAAAAATTTTTATATTTTTTAAATAGTAAATTTGCCGTTTTTCTAATTATTTTTTATTAATTTATATAAAATTATATATATTATCTTTTCTTGTTTAAAGGCCTCTATTATTTACATTTTGAGGATAATTTTGTATGTCTCGTTCTGTTTTAGGAATTAGAGAGGGACTTCTGCTATTTGACCTACTATTATTAATTTAGTTAATCAAAGCCATAGACAGATTTCTTCTAGTATTCATGTTTAAATTGCCAAATGCATTGGAAAAATTGTTATTCTTAGAGATTTAGCTATAATTCTTTATCAAAGAACATTTTTGTTACTTATACTTCTCTTGTTCTAATTATAGAAATTCGTGTTCAAGTTTTGACGTGGTGTCGTCGATTGATAAATTGGTTAAATTATCTTCACTATAGTTGCTTCTATGATTAATCTTTGATTTTTAGTTTGTATAATTAGTTTATACCATATCTCTTGGGCTTATCATTTAATCTTTGTGCTCATCGCTCTATTCTGAATGATTCAAGAGGTTTTATTATAATTCTTGGAAATGATGAGTTTTTGCAGTTGACGAATTTATAATTCTTCGATCTCGAATCATAGGAGACTTGACACTGGCTTTGTTTGCATAAATATTAAAGGAGCTTAATATTTTGCTACCACCTCTTTAGCTTTCATTAACTTTCCCAAATTATTAGTTTATTTTCTAAGGAGTTTCGTTCTAACTATCATTTGTTATATTATTAAGAATGATTGTTGATTTGGAATGCTATATATTATCTCTAGAAAGAGATTATCCATATTTTGATATACTAAAGTTATTTGATTTATGGAATGTGGTTGAACAAGACTAATTTGATTGAAGGTTTTAACTTTTAGCTTTTTGGATAGAGTATTGAGTCTCTTAATATCTTTTTTATACTGTTTTATACTAACAAAGAGATGGTGTTATACTGCAAGTCAACTTTTAGTAATTTAGTGGTGTTTTTAACTTAATTTTCAACAAGTAGCTACATCATGTGAGCCCCTGTCTTAAACCCTATATTATTTCTTGACAAATTAAGTACTTCCAGAGGGCATCTATATTCATCAATAAGATTTTTAACTAAGAAACTACTGTTTTAATCTTATTTCTCTATCAAGCTATCCCTTTATTCCAAAATTGCAATTTTTACTAATTGCTTATTTCTATTGCGAATTTTTATTCTAAGATTAAAAGTTAACGATTGCATCGAATAATTAACAAGCAAAATTGTCTCCTATTTTATTGTTGCTAGGGTGTAGCTCTCTCAGTTTTACGAGTTGCTTCTATTTTATTAATCTAATTAAAGCATTTATTAAGTTTTCAGAGCCAGTTGGGGTTACTTAAATTGAAGAAAGATTTAGTATTTGTAGATTGTTACGAGGCAATAGGTTTACTAAGGGAATTGCGCTACTGTCAGTTATGCCAGTCTTATCACAGCTAATTAAAAGATTATATAAAACTCATTTTATTAAATAAGAGAGATAAGATTTTTTATTATTACATATAGTTACCATTTTTTACAATATTTAGTTAGCTCAAATTAATTTTTATCTGCAGAATAGTAATAGCTTTAAAATTTACTTAATTCTCTTTTCGAATAATAATTAAAAATTGGGTTTATAACAATATGATTTTACTTTAAATAGGCTAAGTTAGTTTCATTTTCTAAAATTTGTAGTAGCATTTTCAAGCAACTTTCCTTAAAATACAAGTTCTAACTCACATCTAATCCTGAAACCAATCCTGGATAAACTTGCATAGTTTTTATTAATGGAATTAGAGTCTGCTCATTAAGGCCTTAGTTTTATATGCTAATCATTATAGTTGCCAAACACAAAAAAAAGATTAATATCAGTTAATTTATAAGAGAAAATGCATTGAAACTTTTCGAAAAAGTTAACACCTCATATAACATTAAGGGAATGTAGTAATATGAATGTAATATAGATGTTTTTACAAATAATTTCTAC